>JANHGN010006620.1:31921-93788 GCA_024605025.1 Megaceryle maxima | reverse complement strand
GAAGGATTTTTTGTTTGGTTTTTTTTTTTTTTTTTTCACTAACCGTCCCTTCCATCTGCAAGCACTCAGTTCAGCAGATGGATCTGTGCAAGAAGGTGACCAAGTTGCTGGTAGGGTGGGGAGGTGAAGGACTCAATGGTCCCTCTCCCAGACACTGAGAAGAGCTATCTGGCGTCTTTTTAATGTCCATGGCACTCTCTTCCTATATCTGAACTTCAGTACATCTTCTGTAAAAGCATTTCTAGCCCATAGCAACTTCAAGGTATCCAGACTCTTCTCAGTACCTCCATTACCTATAAGCTACAGAGAACTGCAGGCACCATTTACTGATGATAGAATCACTTCTATTTTAAGGCAGAGACCAAAATGAAAAGAAGAAAGCTGTGAATAGCACCCATATGTGCAGCAGTACACATGCTCTCCTACATAACTAGCATTCACTAGTGGAAGATGCAGTAAGTTCTTCTGAGACAGAGGTTTTATGCAGTGGGTGGTATGCTTGCATTTGAAGGCTCAGGGAATCTTTATGAAGCATGAGAATACTGCCATTGCCACAATGGGACCAAATTTCTCTTTGATCCTGTATGCAGGCCTTTGAGTCTGAGCCATATGTTATGAAAAAAAGCCAGTTTCCAAACCAGAGGTTTGGTGCTGACCTATCCCTGAAATTGTCACAGATGTGGGGTAGAAAGCTTGCTGGTTAATAGTTTTGCATGCAAGAGGAGCAGGTTGTGTTGGTGCGCCAAATTGAGTTGAAAATGCTGTGAGAGCAGGCTTTCTGAAAAGAAAGCAAACAGCAAAACCCCCAGCTAGGTCTCTGGGGGTTATGCTACAGTGCTGAAGAAGGACAGGACTGATGCATGTTGAGGTTGAGACAAGTGATTCTCCCCTTCTACTCTACTCTTGTGAGACCCCACATGAATGCTGTGTTCAGTTCTAAGGCCCCAGTGTAAGAAAGACATGGGCTTGCTTGAGTGGGTTAAGAAGAGGGCCACAAAGATGGTCAGGGGACTGGAACAGGACAGGACAGGCTGAGAGAGTTGTGGTTGTTCAACCTGGAGAAGAGAAGGCACTGAGGACACTTTAGAGTCACCTTCCACTACTTAAAGGAGGCCTACAGGAAAGCTGGGGAGGAACTCTTTATCAGGGATTGTAGTGATAGGATGAGGAGTAACGGTTTTAAATGGAAAGAGGGTAGATTTAGATTAGATGTTAGGAAGACATTCTTTGCTGTGAGAGTGGTGAGATGCTGGAGCAAGTTTCTCAGAGAAGTTGTGGATGCTCCCTCCTTGGAACTGTTCAAGGCTAGGTTGGATGGAGCTTTAAGCAACATGGTCTAGTGGAGGTGTCCCTGTCCATGGCAGGGGTGTTGGAACAAGATGATCTTTAAGGTCCCTTCCAACCCAAACCACTCTGATGTAGGAAACAAGAGAATTAGAGAGCATGACTTTTCCAAAGTACAGCTTCATGTGCTGCAGGGAGCTGGGGGAAAGGAGCAATAGGGGTTGCTTCTGTTCCATCCCAATCCACTTACTGATCCTTTACCTCATCTCTTTTGAGAGGTTGTCATCTATAAGAAAGGGAACCTCCCAGGAGAAGTGGGATTTCTGATGTGAATTTTCTCCTCCACTCTGAGCATCAGTGTGGGAGTTGCTCCCCAACAAAGGACTTGCCATGGTGCCTGCTAGACTACCCACACAGCAATCATGAGGAGCACGAACCTCATCCTCTCCTTCACCTGCTCTTGCCGCAGCTCCTTTCATGAGTTATGTGCAAACTGCATTAGTGAGTACGAGCACAGGCAGCTAGTGAAAAATAATTTAATAGGGTTATTTTACACATCCTGACCCTAGCATGTTTCTGCTCATCCCAGGAGCCAGCTGGTATTGGTAAATTATGACTTGGACTAACCACACTCAGTTTAGTGTCTGCAGAATCACTTGAGGCTCTTCAACACTCATACTTGCAAGAAACATCTGCATAGGGTGTCCAAGAAAAGTGAACAGAGAGAGCTTTATCCTGCCCTAAAACCCCAAAGTGCTGGAGAGAGCAGGAGTGACTCAGCAGAGTGTCTACTGACTGCATCTACTCTGCAATACTCAGTGGCTGTTTGCTTTCCTCTCCCCTCTTTTACTGTCTGATGTTTAGGCTGTAGGACAGTTGAGTAACTGTTAAAAGTTATGTGGTCCCAATGGGGACATAAGGATATTTTTTGGGTGGACAGTCTTCATGAAGCAGTGCAGAATTTTAGGCTAAACCAGCTAGATTCCAGAACTCAGGAACTTTAGGCTCAGGTTCCAGAACTAGCATAGCCTGTCCAGACCACTTCCAGTTGGTTATTTTGTGAACACTGAGATCTCTCTGCTGAGTTTTTATTAAGCAACATCAAAGTTCTTTTCAGTGGGAGATTAATGGAACCTAGGCTCCTAAGGCCCCAAGGGTTCAGGGCCCAGCTTCACTCCTTACTCTCCTGTCCAACATCAGCCTCATCTCCATAGTCTGGGATGGTTAAGAGTGGTGGTTCCTGGTGACTAGGAACTAAATTGTACTCCTGCTGACTGAGTATTGATGGGTGAACTCAAAAAGGCCTGGCTATATTGCATCAAGGAATTATCTAGAATTTGCAAAATTAGCCTTCTTGGCAGTTTGGTCTTTTTTCATGTTTCTGTGAACAAAATTAAATGGAAAGGCTTTTCTTTTCTTAGTTTCTTTTTCTGGTATCCCCTACAAATAAGAAGAGGTAGAAATGAAATCTAGCCATGTGGTTTACAAGGTTCGATTCAATGTTGGTAGGGCTGAGTCACATGCCTGTTCTGACAGATGCCATCACACCCATGAGACACACAACATGTTATTGCTCAGTGGCTTAGCAACATGCACCATAGCCTGCCTTCTGTGAGCTTCTCACCTTTGCCTTCCCTTTCAGGGCCAGTATTTAGCAAACAGAATTTGCAGTGCCATGGTTACTGGCAAGCAGGCCTTGGGACCTTTGA
Source organism: Megaceryle maxima (assembly GCA_024605025.1). Classification (NCBI taxonomy): domain Eukaryota; kingdom Metazoa; phylum Chordata; class Aves; order Coraciiformes; family Cerylidae; genus Megaceryle; species Megaceryle maxima. The sequence continues at coordinate 90,795 of JANHGN010006620.1, read as the reverse complement.
GTCATTTGCCAGTGTCTTGGGAAGATATCATGAGCTTAGAATATTGTAGCACCTTTAGCAAATTCATCTTTTCAGAGAATGGGAGCTGCTGGAGGGGAATCAAATTTTGAGGGGGGTCTCAAGATTGTGTCATTTGGTCTCTTGCTTCAATGACAACTGAAGCTTTCACATACTGAAACCGCGGAGAGAATCAGAGAACTTGCGTTTTTTCATACTATCTGCCAGTCCTGACCAGTGAACTATAGCATCCAGTGTGTTTACTTTAATCCAGTGAACATTTAGGCATTTATATAGAAGTGAAGCAGTTCCAAGAGGAGAACACCAGGAGTCCACAGAGCCGACTGAGAAATGTCCATACGAGCTAAAGATTTGTGTAGCCCAGACCCTGTCTCTGGCTGTACCCATTTATGGATTGGATTAAGTATGAAAACAGGACAAGTAGTGGTGGTTGCCCCAGGTGCTTTCCCAGACCATCCTGATACTTTCTTGATACTTAATAGCTGCAAATTCCATGAATGTATTTGGTCACCTCTTCCACTTGTGTAATCTTTTAGTGATCTAACTGATCTTTCCCCGAGCTGACCCCAGCCCTGGGTTTTCAGTGTTGCACATGATCGTGCTGCCATGTACAGCAGGAGCTTGTTTGCTTTTTTTTAAATATTGTCCCTTCTTTAGTTATTAGAAATCTCACTTTGGATATTAGAAACTTGCCCAACACGAGGAAAGTTTCATAGAAGTTGGATTTTGTGTGTTACCTTTGGTCAAGAATGTTAATATTCTGAAAATTTTACAGAAAAATCCTGCTCTGTTCTGGCCCCAGCAAGGTGCCCAGTGCTCGAGTTTGTGGTGGCTTTTCTACGGCAGATGCCAGAGATGGTTGAGCAGAGCTCAGTGCCAAATGCTGTGGCTGCATCATCTTTTAATGATGAAAATGGGGAACCCAGTGCTTTCATGTGAATGAGATGGGGTGAATTCATGACAGCATCTATGTGAAGGTTTACATATGGGGCTCTGAGCAACCTGCCCTAGGTAGAGATGTCTCTGTTTGTGTAGGGGGTTTGGACCAGATGACCTCTAGAGGTCCCTTCCAGCCTAAAACATTCTATGATTCTATATGTCCATGCGACAGAGGACATCCTCATATATGATGTGGCATTGTAAAGCACATCTTTTGGGGCTTTCTGCCCGAATAAGTGTTTGGTGAACTCTGAACCTGTCCAGGCTGACTGTGAGCCTCACCCTAACAGGTCTGGTTGTAAGGGACAGATATGTGCTGTTTTCTGTACTGCACTTACCTGAATGGGGAGCCTTGGAGTCCTATGGGAACTGGCCAGCTCTTAGCATAGGTCAGGGCCTCTACAGGGTGAAAGGATTTTCTCCTCCTGGGCATGCCAACTCCTGAGCCTTCGGGCTCTGCCACTCAGTCTCAGAGGCTCTCTTTTGTAGCTGCATTGCCTTAAATCAGTCACCCTGGGGAGCATACAGGAGGATGGCTGCATCCTGCAGGAATGGCTGCTGGATAACTCATTGTGGATGAAGGGACCTGGCAATACAGGACCATGACAACCTGTGCAGGGAATGTGGTGAAAGCAAAACAAATAGGCTACCCAAATCCCTTTCCCTTTACACTCAGGGGTCCAGCAGCTGCTTGCCTCAACTGATGGATGGCAGCATTGCCAGGCACCTTCACATACCCTCCTTCCCTCTCATCTTTCACACTGTACTGTCATTCCCTCTGCTCCCTGGATGACCCTTTGTAGAAGCTGCCTTGGCAAAAAAGCTGATGAAGGCACTCACAGTCCCTCGGGGCATTAACAGGCTTTCTGGTCCTCAGAGGCCTGTCTCCCTCACAACTCATGCCTTTTTGTGGGTTTGGGGTTTTTTTGGGGGGTTTTGGTTTTTTTTGGGGGGGGGGGTGTTTGGTTTTTTGGTTGGTTGGTTGGTTGGTTTTGTTTTGTTTTGGTTTTTACAAGCTTAATAAAGGGTCTGGGAAAATGATCATCAGGGAAGTGCACTGATGCACTTGGCACAAAGCTGCCAGAAAAGCATGGCATCCATGTCTCCTGCTGCATTGCTCTTCCAGCTGCCCCTGGGTGGTAATGTGTTTTCCTGCCAGTGGGCAGTAGGATTAATAGGTTTTCCCTGCCTGTGAATTTGCAGCTTGTTATCCTCTGTGCTTCTGTGAAGACACAAGGAAAGCTCATTTGCAAGGCTTCCAAGGTACCTGGCCAAAAGTACCATGGTCTGTAATGTTGGGAGCCTTCACTATGGCACAGAGCCAGACATGATGTCCCTAATGCATGCCACTACCCTTGTTCTGCAGGTTTAGATGTGTTCACAGAGAGTCCATGGATCTCCTTTCCTCTCACTTAGCAACTAGTTTTTCTGGAAGGCAACCTGCTGCTGCAGCTGACACATGGAAATGTGTTCACATACACTGAAGAGACCATGTACTTTCCCTCCCTGATGCTTGGACTTTAGATCAAGGGATAACTTCCATTTGTGTCTCCTCTGACATGCATCAGAGAAGTAGTTTTTAATAAGGTTTCTTGTGTTGCTGTATGTCTTTGTTTTTATCTCAAAGGCTATCTTTTTCTTTATTTATGACAGAAAGAAGTTTACTTTTTCTAATGTGATGGTGAATTCTTTTCATACTGTAGAAGAAATCAAACTAACTGCTCAGCAGGCAGCTTTAAAGACATTCACAACTAGTGTCTAGTCACATGAAAGGAGTAACTGCTCCTGTCATGAGTTCACAAAGTACATGACAAGTGAAAAAATGGTATGGTCTTCTGTAGTCTCACAGTCGGACAGATGGAGAATAGGCATCACTGGAGATCAGAGCAACAGTTGCCCCAAGCAGAGAATTCAAAGCTGCCGTTACCTAACTGCTCTTCTGGAGGGCAGATTAAGGAAATCTCTCTCGCGCGTGTGCATGTGCTCTTTTTTAATCTCATAGAGAGGACAAAAGAGGGGAGGGACGAAAGCCTCTTTCCTGCTTATGTGTTTTGCTTTAAAGACATTGAATCTAGCATGAAGACTTTCACTTCTTCCCACAGAAGTCTTTGCTGTTTGCTTCTTTTCCCCACTGGTGGCCTGTGGCAACCCATTGCTTCTCTTGCACCTTGAGTTGATAAGCAGTTACTTGTTTTCCTCTACTTATTTACTTCCTAGCATAATCCAAATTTCTATAACAACTGGTCACCTAAATCTGGCTACTGAATTTGCATTGTGTATGTAGTTTTAGATCCTTTCTGAGAAAAGAATGAGCTCTGATCTTTGGATGAGGGTCCAAAATTTCTATGAAGCTCACAGATGTCTGTGTCTAGTTGGGAGGAATTCTCCATGTATTGCTCAGGCTATTTAAAGGTTGCTTTGTCCTGCTGTGACACTCAGGTAGTCCTATGTGGTAGCCAGTATGCTCAGGACCTGCTGCAGGCAGCATGCCCCTGGAATATGGCTCTTACTTGGCAGACCATGGCCCTTTCCACCATAACAGGAGTCAGAACTCTGCTGAGGTCAAGGTATGTCAGGTTGGGACTCAGCAGAGGAAAAGCAGGGCCCATAGAAAAGTGACTCTTAAAAAACATGTCCTTTTGTCTCTGAAATACAGTGCAGCCATCACTTCTCACCTCAACAGACAAAGTTTATGACCAAATTTTGTCCTTAAGTATGAGCTCATGTTGTGCCAACAGACAGTTTTACAAATTTGTTTGCATGATCTTATTCATCCTGTGTGTGTTGGCCATGTACCCACCCTGCTGGTTATTCAGACACTCTTCACCACAGCGATCGTTCTGACTAGTCATCAGCTGCTGTGAGGAGTGTCTCATCGGTCACCTGCCTGAAGAGCAGAGCTTCCGCTCCCCAGCTAGCTGAAGCCCACAACATTTTCATGTTGCCCACACTGACACTTTCAGGATGATTGTGATTCGCTCAAACATGTTTGTGACCTTCCTCATCTTTCTCCAGGACCTTCTCAGATGAAAAGGACTCCCCCCTCCCCACCCCGTTTTTTTGGTAAGAAAAAATGTGCTCTATTGTACATGAAGTGAATGCACTTGAAGCAAAATTTTTCCACAAAATCTAGTATTTATTCAAGTAAATGCACTTGAAGCAAAATTGTTCCATGAAATTTAGTATTTATTCAAGACCACATATGCAACTATTTAAGCACTAAGGCTTCATAGGGGCACCCAGAGGCGCCAACCTTCAGACAGTTCTTGTTCTGCAATACCAAGGGTTTGTCAGTCAGACTATCAGGAGAGGTGAGATGGAATCTGGAAGACAGCCCATTTCTGAGATAGTATTTAGTTCATATTGTTCTCTGTAGCTAGAGTATTTTACAAACAAAAAAAATAAGAGTTTGTGAGTTTAATGCCTCTGGGGAATTGCATCTCAATCTTCTGTCCTGCTTTATGCATCAGGTTTTCTGTGTAGTCTTACCTGTGCTTTGCAGCATTGCATTTCTTTGATCAAAATCATGAAGGATTGACTCAGCTTGTGTTAACAATGACCCATGAGCCTGGCTCTCAGTGCTGCATTTTAGATATTAGGCACAAAACCCTGTGATTGAGTTGCAGAGAGACAGAAGTGTATAAGTCATCAGGAGATCTCTAGCTGATTGCTTTTTGGATTTTCAGGACCTTTCCTTCCCCAGGTTGTGCAAGTGATCTTTGTTTTTTCCAAGCTTTATTTTTCCCAATAGCATTGACATTTTTGGTGTGTTTTTTCCAAAATCCATCCTGTTTTACAAGCCATACCATTTTACAAAATTTTCATTCAAGAGATCAATTTCTTGCTTGCCGCGTCAAATGAAACTCCCTAGGAAAGCAAGACATATTTTTTAGCCAGTCCACCTCTTTACATAGTATAAATAAGAAGAAAAGAGAAGAGAAAGAAAAGAGAAACATAAGAATAAACTACGCTGCATCCAGAATTTGAAGTTATTTACAAACTACACAGTACGCCAGGATTGTGCCTCACTGTGAATTGATTGCCAGGTGGTATTTATTGTAGAGCTCACCTTGCCCACTGAAATGCAGGTGCTAGCAACTTTCATGTTCATGCCCTTGACACATGGACCCAGCTCCAGCAAAGCATGTGGCCACAAAATCAGTTTTATTGACTTCAGTTGGCCAGCTTGTATGTCGGCCAGCTTGTATGTCAGCCAGCATGTGCTTACAGGCTCTTTGAGGCAAGCCTGCCTTTCTTTGTGCCAGGAAGGGCATAGGCACTGTTCATGTTACCACAGCTCAGCGTTATCCATTGCCATATGATAGCAATGCATACATGGACACCTACTTTACAGCAAATTACATTTAACGTGTGAGGAAAGAGAGCCAAGCTTCATTTGCTGCAGGCAAAGATCAGGACATAATCACTTGCTCCATGTCAGATATGGGCAATAGCTCATTAGGCAATAGCAACTTCATCACACACCAGAGCCTCACATCTTGACCAGTGTGGGAGGAAGACGGGAAGTAGACCATCTAATTTTCTGGCATCCTTCTGTGGTTGTGTCACTACAGTAGCTGAAAATCTATCTTGAAGGTATTTTTTTCTCAAAACTTTTTGCTCTAGCACAAAGCCAACATACATGCCCTTGGTTTGAAAAGAAGCCTGTCTCAAAGCAGTGTCCTGGGGTTGGGTCTCCCAGAGCGACAATAAATGTTCTCCAAACACCAGGACCCCTATCCAGAAAGCAAAGTGTTGTTGTATTGCCCTTGGTGGCACTGACTTCACTTTGGTTTTAACTTAGCATCCTCTCAAGGCGAGACAGAGCTCCACCTGTGCTCTTGTGTGCCCTTTGTGCTGGGATCACAGCATGGGATATTTTTGTAAATTATCTAACGACCAAACTGAGAAGATAGTCTTTCTAGGGTTACCACTGTAGGCAAGATGTGACTCCAGAGCACAGTATCCAAGCATCTTTGCTTACTATAGGAGGGCGATTGGCTGCAGTGTTTTCTCTCTGCACCCAATGAGAAGGGCTGCAGGGCTTGAGTTAGCAGTATCTTGGTGATATGAGCCTCCGTAGGGTTTATGTCATGCCTATATTTCAGAACTTACAGAATGTGAAAGATATTATTACCGAAGAAGCATGTTGCAGAGCCAGCTCCTCTGGCCTAACAACACCTTCTTTTTAAAGGTTTCTGTGTAATGCAAATTTAAAATAAGGGTTGTGGAGTGGTTCTTTATTAGAAGTACTTGCCCCATTACATGGAGAACGGGATGATTGCACAGCAGTAAATTGACCTCAGGAGGAGTCCCATATACAAAGCTGAGATCTGGTTTGGGAGAGCTCAATGTTGGTGAAGACTGGTCTTATGTTGACAATTACACTCATGATCTCCCTTCTGTAATTGAAGAAAACCAGAAATTATTACAGGATGTGGATACTGACATATTCATGCATGTGTTAGATAAACACCCCGTTCAGGTACAGCAGTGCTGGAAGTCAGATAGTTTTTTAATGACTGAGAGCCAGGCAAAATGTTTGCCCCTGTTCTTTTAATGAAAAATTGTAGATTCTTTGGTTTGTGATATTAAATTCTGCTGAATTCTTTCATTTGTTTATTTTTAATTCTGTAAAATTAATAACCTTGGAGTAGATCTAAATAAGAAGTTTAGAGTTGTGGGGTTGGCTAAAAGCACATTTTGTCTAACAGTTTTCTTCTCATTTTAGATCACGCTGAAGAGTTTGAACTTTAATATTATTTTAAACAATCTCTTGCTAGTTAACTGAAACATTTCATTCAGAAGCAAAGTGTTTCCTTTGCATACCTGCTGTTCAATAAAGGCAGTGTGCTGCTGTCTGCATCCCAGCAGAGCAGAAATCTCTTATTTTGACTGTCAAAATTGTCGGTGACTGGAAAGCAGTGGTTGTAGTAGTTCTGGGTCTTGGGCAAGGGCTGCTGCCCTCTCCTGGAAGGAATGCCAGATCTCTGGTGACACCTAAGAGCATCAATTCCATCAAGTCTGGGATCAAGCCCTCGACTATGGCTGGAGCAGTTAGGACTAAAGCACATAGCATGACAAATGTGGTCCCAGACGTGAGTTTGCAAGTAGAAAATTGCAACCAAATATGGGACTGTGTACTAAAAACTAAAACAAAAGGAGATTCTGTGACCAGCTTTAATTGCACAGCAACTCTGTTTCTACTTTTTCTATTACTAAATGTGCCCAAGTGGCAGTATTTTCTATTTTGGGGAGTGGAGAAATCTGGAGGTGTATCTCATCTCCCAAGTGCAATGCCAAGAAATTGTTGCAGAATGATTCAGAAAGCCTATTATTGCCTGTGCATAGGCTAGTCCTCATTGTTCCCCAGCCTTGGGAAGCCAGTGGAATGACTCACTCTATCACCTCTTCATATAAACTGGGCTGCTGCAAAGGATGACCCCCAAAAAACGTACATCAGAGAATGAAATGAGGGCAAAGTTCTCAGTGCAGTGATGGCTCTGAATTAGCAGATATTTCCACTGTGTAAAAGAAGCAAGGCAAACAAGCTGAAAGTCTCATAGGCATATGTGAACAACTTCCTCTAAATCTCCAAAGAATTGTTTAGTTTTAAAGGAAGGACACTGGGGAGATCAGATCAGGAGATCTGAAAGGCAAAGTTAGGGCATTATGAAGGGTTCACCTGAAGTTCATCTGGGAAACTGTTCTGCTGTTTTAGGGACAGGCTCATCTTCCTGTAGATGTAAAACCTCTCTGGATGCTTAAGTTGCCTCATCTGGCTTTGGAAAAGGCAAGGTGTTAAAACTTTTTTCAAAGGATAGAAAATGGGGCAATATTGAGCTTAGTTCTTTTCTAGTCCTAATGGTCTCTGCATGTCTTTGCTTTTTTGACCTTTTTTCTTTTTTTTTTTTCTTTTTTCTTTTTTTTTCTTTTTTCTTTTTTTTTTTTCTTTTTTCTTTTTTTTTTTTTTTTCCCCACACCATCTGTAAAATTGGTTGGACTATATCACATATAAGTGCCTGACTTTCTGTGCCCGACAGGCAATACTACTTCTCCCTCCACCCAAGAATCATCAGGCTCAAGGGGATGGCAGGCAGGAGTGACTCTGCAGGATGACACAAACTGGAAGGTCCCGTAAGGGTTACCAGGTGTGATCTAAGGCTTGTGAAGTTTTCTAAATTTTGAGGAACAAAACAGTGGAAGCCAAAAGTGTGTTTCTGCTTTCTCTCTCCCAACTTCATTTACTTGCTCATTACATTCAGAAGCATGTAGCTACACCCATAGAAAATTACTGCATTTCGTAATCTTTAATTGATTTGTGTATTTATGGGGAAACTGGTATTTCGGGACTATCCAACTGTGCCATCACTATCCCCTTTTCCTGGGTCTCTCTCTGTTTGGTTGCTGCAAAGAAGCCTTGATGCGTGTCTGCCTGGCACACACTTGGCAGCTCCATAGGCTGAATCCTTCACTGCAGGTGAAATACTGAAACTGGGAGAGCTCTGCTTTGTAGATGGGGCAGATATTGGTTGCAGCATGCTTTGTTCTGTTAGTTTGGCTGGGTGTTGGTATTCCAGCAAAGATTTTGAAACCCATCAGTGTGCTCCATGCTGCTAATTACATTCCTTTTCTATACCATTAGCAAAGATAAAGACATTGCTGGAATGGATGGGTACAGGACTACTTCAGCCAGCGGTTCCTGACATGGGTATAATTGATCCCCACATCACCGTTCTCAGTCACCTGCAATTTTCAGTCATTGTAAATTCAGGGATGCAGTAGGTATCTCTGTGAGCTGGGAAGGAGGTGAGGGTCTTCCCAACTCCTCATCTGTCTCAAGGGCACAATTGCTGAAAAATCCAGTTCAGTTGCCCCAGCCCTTGCTTTGATGGTCATAGCTGTGGTGGCAGTGCGTGGCAAGAAAATACTGCTTCACTCACTTTGTTGACCTCAGTTTTAACATTTATTTCTGAATTCTGAAGCTGGAAAGCCTTGCAGATAATACAATGGCCATGAATACTGATCACTCAGTGTCCTTTCTGTAGCTAATGCTCCTGGTTTTGGAGTTGGTTATACTATTTACTAACCCTGCTGGTGTGAAAGGTGTTGCTTCAGGCTTGGATGTTACAAGAGTCTTGCCCTAAATAAATAATGATTTAGCTGTACAAAATAGCTCAGGACAAGGACTATCCAACCCACAGCACATGTATGATATAAGTCACAACTGAGGGACAGCTCCAGCCCTGGCTGAGGGGTTTGCGGACACTGAAAGGTGGTGTTGAGCACTCAACCCTCCTCAACAAGCCTGGTGGCCCCAGGGAGAACACAGTCACAATGTCCTCTACTCTGTCTCCAGCAGGTATTTGGAAGATATGACTGGTGTGGGGACTTGCTGTTGGGATGTATAGAACTTCCTGGTGAAGCTGCAGACAGCATAGGGCAAGCACAGGGTGTGTTGTGTGGAACAGTGTCATGGTCGCAGGCCAGGCCAAGGCTTCTACTGTCAGCTTTGGGAACTAATGTCCATATGTGTTGCAGCATTGGCAGGAGAACAACCACAGCAGGAGGGAAGCTCATCAGGCAGCTGAGACCATATGACACAGTGGTGAGGAGAACCAGCCCAGAGGCACCTGAGATCACACTGGGGTGGCTGAGATTTACTGAGGCTTTCAACCTAGGCTTGTTCACAGCAAGCTAAGGTCAGAGCATGATCGTGATGTGACCTTCTCTTTTTCTTAAACCGAGAGTGCAAATACTTACTGAATTTTCTATGTCTGGTGGAAAGCACGACTCTTCAGGAGATAGAGCTGATCCAAGGATGCTTTGTGGAAGGTCACTGCACAAAGAGCATTCATCTGTAAAGCACCCTGTCCATGCAAAACTGTTAGCCCAGGGTTGCTTTATAGCAGCAAACTGGAGCTGTCAGATGGGGATGTGCTAACAAATGCAAACCCAGAGAGAATTAAGAGACTGTGTTTTCTTGAAAACATTCCTAACACTTCAGTCTGCATAATTTTTTTAATTTTTTTTCCTTCTCTCTTGTTTCGGTTTTATCACTGCATCTATTTTCTCTTTCATTTCTCAATCTCTCTCTTTCTCTTCCCCTACTTTTTGAATGAAGAGCCATGCATATTTGTCCAAGTGTCTCTACAAGCCCAGGTCTGAAATTAGACAAGTGTAAGAGCCTCATTTCACTCCATCCAAAATATGGTACTCAAAGGGGCCACAATGAATGAAGCCAGAGGAACTAGGTCCTGCTTTGGTGTACCTGGCCCAATATCTGGAGCTTGTTGCTAAACGAGAAGCCATCACACACCATCTCTCTTGAGAAAGATGACCTCAGGCCAAGCCACCATCTCCATGTTATCGTCTGCTAATTGCAGGACATCCTGGGGAAGATGGTGGCCTTTGCACCTTTGATCCCAATGCTTCAAGGTTGGGTTCTCTCTTCTGCAGGTTCCAAGAGTGTAGGTGTTTGCTTTAGGCTACGATGACATGAGAAATACCTCAGTGAGGCGAGGCGTGGGTGTATTGGGGCGTGACTCAGAGGAAGTCAATGCACAGGGATTTGTTTTGTGTGCAAGAGATATATTCACTTTAGTTACCAGCATGGGTGTAATTAACTTTTCTTTTTACATTTTATTATTTTGATTATTAATCATGGCTTAAGAATGGCTAAGCCAATGAAGGTTTCATATGCAATTTCAAAAAGTCCGAGATTATTATACCAAGGAATGGCTTGAGGGAGCCAGGTAATTTGATGATAGCTCACTGGATTCTGATGAGGGACCAGTAAAAATCAAAGAGGCTGGCAGACTGGGGCAGGATATCTTGCTTTAGAGAGAATAGTGAAAGATACACTTAAAATTGGGCTTCGACAAGTCTTGTCAAGACAGGAGAGGATCAGTATGTACAGAGCAAGATGTAAAGAAAATTAGATTTAAATGTGTTTAACTAGTCCAGATTTCCTTGGATCTGGAGCACGACCTCTTTTTCACTTACCTGTTGTAATTGACAACAGATGAGATTAGCTACAGTTCTTACACAGGGTAAGGATCATTCTGAGGTTATTCAAGTTGTCAGTGCCTTCAGCCTTAAGATGGCCAGAGTCAACATTTCTACAGTAGAGAAGCCTGACTAGGTCAAAAGCTTGCCACAGTTTGGGGTGCTATTTTGATTCTGCTTGTGTGCCAGTAGAGTTGCTGTGGTGTGTATAAAACAAATCTAAGTGAGCTGAATGCAGAAGGACTGTGTGGCCCCACTGCAGGAGAGCTCTTCTTGTCACCACCCTGCTGAGTTCTTCAGTGACATCCCCACAGCAACAGAACAATTGATGCCAAAACAAATCAGCGAGCAGGATGCAATTCCTATAAAAGTTAACCTGAGAGAAATACAACTTCAAAGCAAATGATAATTCCTTTTCCAATAAGTTGTTGGATTGAAGTGAGAGGCACATGAATCATATTGCCTATATTTGACTTCTTCTCTGATTTGAGACTAAAATTGATATGTTAGGAGGTGAATCAAGGGAAGCAGCTGGGGCACCTTGTGCTAATCAAAACCAGAAAAAGGTTCCTACCAAACTCTGCAAGACTGTGATGTTCTAGTAGTCAGGTTCATAGCATTTGTTTATAGAGGGCATTGACTTCATTCCTCTGTCCCAAATTGCCTTCTATTTTTAATGAGAAGCACCTTTTAACAAAGGTGTCCACTTTCCCAGCAAATTGTCAACTTCAGGCCCCAGTATGCAGCCAATGTATTTAGGTGGCAAGCAGAACTGGAAAGAAAGAACTTTTCTGTCCTTTGGAAAACTCTAAGATGTGTTTGCATTCATCCTAAGAGGGAGTGTCAAAATATTCAGGAAATAATGACAGGTTTGGTTTGTTGTGTCTTTTCTTTGGTTGGTTGGGTTTTTTTTTTTTGCAACCAATCACAATGCACTGACCTAGAAATACTGAATAAAGCTTCTGTAATATATTTGGTTGAAATTAAACGTTTTTCTGTATGGGCAAGTATTAAGTATTCTGAAACAGTTCTTAAAAGTTAGTTTAAAAATAAAATTTTTGGGTTGCTTAGAAATTTCCATTCAATTCCATCTCAAACATAATTATGTTTGAGACGAGAAAGAAAAGGCAAGAGAAAGAAAAAGGAGAGAGGAACAAGGTGTTTTTGCAATGGTAGAGCATAAAATGGGGATCTGTCCACTGGAGATATAAGCTAGTAAGTAAGTGCAGGCTAGAAAAGTGCCATTTCAGCACATCATTCCTGTCCAGAAGCAAAGTGACAGGGTTTGCACAACACTGCCTGGAAGTGTGGCCAGGTAATTTCCCGACTCAAGCTGGTTGTGTGTCATTAGTACAGAAGTATCTATGCTGCCCTCATCGATCCCAGCACTGCAAGTCTGACATGTGCAGAGCCTGCTTGGGCATCTCTGCACCTACTACACTGACACATCTCTGTATTGATTGTGTTTTGGGGGGATGACAGTGTCCTTGCAGCCTGTATGCTTGTAGGTCACCTCCTAGAGAATCAATCTTCTTTTCTCTTCCATTTCCAATGTTTACTCAAATCAGGTGCCAACATTTTCTATTTTGTTGCTGAAAGAGTGTGTGTCACTGCTGGTGTTGGATGTATTCCTGAAGAGGTATTCTCCGCCTATAATACAGAAGAGAGAGAAATGGCAAAACTCTTTTATCAAGGGCAAAAAAGAGAAAGAGACTGAAAGAGGCCAGTGGTGAGTGTCAGGCTCAGTGAAGACCAGGAAAACTTCCAAGCTCTTTCTTTCAGTTTGTCAAATCCCTAGTTGACTTTTCCACAACTCATTCCTTGTACCTTATAAATAATAGTTAAGTCAACACAGACAGTTGTGGCTACTGGTATAAACCACAGAGAGCAGCTAAACACAATGGAAATTACTTATTCCACCACTTGTTTTTGCTTTGGAACAACAAAAAAATCTTTTGAAAAGAAGTGAGTCATTTTTTTTTCCCCATCCATTTTGGCTTTTGTCTGCTTAACAACACATCCATTTTTGTGTGTAGTTTTGGTCCTAAAATTAATTAATTAATTATGTTTAAAATTTATTTATTTCTGCTTTGCTTTCTTGTTTTAGGATTGTCTCCCAGTGACAACTGCTAGCACCACAGGGATAGAACCTGATAAAAGACAAAGCAAAACCACCATGCCTTTGGGGAAATTACTTTGCTACTTTGCCAAGAAACATGTTTAGCAGGTTTATAAGTCAAGGTGGAGTTAGAGTTCTCTGAGCCCTTCTGCCCTCCTTGAAAGATATCAGGTGGGAACCTCAGCAAAGCTAATATCTTGAGTAGCATCTCCAGGGTTGGGCAAACTGGTTCAGGTAGAAGAAACTGCAACTAAGACTGAACCTTTGCCCATTTCTTTATGGGCTGAGCCTAGACTTTGTCTTCTTCCACTTCACAAACCTAAAACTGGGACATGCCTATCCTTAGAGCTGAATTTTCATAGACATTGTGAAAAGTATAGCTGATGTCTTAAAATCTTTCTCCTGCATATCTGTATCTCTACCCTCCCTTGAGGTTAATTATTTGAGTATAAGCCAGTATTTACTCCATGCACACTAATCCCAGACTGGTGTGGGCTTCAGGCGTCCATTACTCTCCACAGGACCACAAACCAATGTGTCCCTTTGGCTTTGCCAAGAGTGTGTTAGAAAGCAGGGGCTGTGGGGATGCATGTGGTTAGCCTAAGCAGCCACTTGTCATTGTTGGAGAGTCTGTGTGGTTTTTATGAGGAAAGGGATTTAATAGTCTTCCTCTGAGTTGACTCAGAAAAAACACAGCAAGGGGCTGAGTATAGAGATGAAGGGACTTCTTTTTGCCCTTAAGGCAATCTTGGCAATTATACCTCTGTTAAGAATAAGTTTGTTGCAGAACAGAGGATCTCTACCATTTTCAGTTGTATGAGCCATAACTCATTACTGAAGAAGTTAATATCTCCTCACCCAGCCCTTGTCCCACCTGCTCTGGGAGGAAGCACAAGTAACCTGATTTTGTAAAAGAACATTTTACCTTTTAGGGAAAAACTTTCTGAGAGGTACTTCCATAGGAGTAACTTGTTCAAGCATCAGTCCCTCCCAGGTCATGTGGTATGGGGAGCATTCAGTGGCCCAGCAATACATAAAGACCTATGCGCAAGGAAAGGACCCTCTGGGAAAGTAACTGAGGGAGGACTTCTAGGAAGGAAGAGCTACAGGAGACAGATCAATGGAAGAAGGCACAGAAGAGATATGAAACTTCAGGCAGGATAAGCTGAGGCATTTGCTGACCCAGCATCTTTTGACTTTTATCTCCCTTGGGTGAAAATGGTGAGTGATGAAAAGCAGAGATAGGTACTACACCCCTGAAATCTGGGATGGACTCTAGACTGAGGATATCTGTGTCCATTTTGTCAGTAAGCCACAATGAGCAGGACACCATCAAGATTTGTTTTAAATCAAATGAGATATTTTGGGTTAAAATGGCTCAAAATCCAGACTGCTCCAGTTCTACTGAACTGTCAGTATCAGAATCAGTAAAACAGTTGAATCAGTAAAGTCCTGCTGCCTCTGTCAAAGAGGATACAGACACTGCTTTCCATTTGCTCAAGCCCACAGCATCAGCAGCTCTTCTGAGCAGAGAAATCCTTGAGATAGTAAAATAATGCTCCTCTGGCCTTAAATGCAGCTCAGGAGGTGTTTCCAAGGCTCTTCATGTATCTGCTTCCCTGTTGTAAACCTTCATAAAGCAGAGAGCCTTCTGTTTATATTTTTGCTTGCGATTGGCAGGGGTTGGCAGGTTATCTGAATACTCTATCTCTGTCTATATTTGCCTACTTCTAGATCTGTTGACAGTAGAAGAGTGTCAATATTCTTTTCCTTGTAAGGCAATATAAGCAACTGCTTAACTGTTGACTCAACTGAGGATTACTAATTTCAATAGCTAGTTAACAAATCATTTTATGCTCTAGGTAGAATTGCAGTGCCTGCTACTTCTGAAAAGGTCCTGGGAAGCTAACAGTGATGGGTTGCTTGGAGCCCAGGACTAAGCCAGGGTGGAGCACAATGATGTTCCCTTTAAGCAGGTGATTCACCTGCCCAACAGATAAGCCAGGCTGGGGGGCACACTCCCTGCATTATTTCAGGATGTGTCTTCTTCCAGTTCTTTGGATAGTGGCTTCCTGAAATTTACTTTACATTTAAATTGTCAGATAACTGCTGAATTCTCTTTCCTCCTTTTAGCATGGTTTTATAAAACTTATTCAGCTAACTTGGTTCTTTTTGTGCAGAGAGAATGGTAGGGCTGTCTGAAGTGAAGTTTTGTGAAAATATTCGCAGGGGGCTTCCCAGCCCCAATTCCACCTGAATCTTAACTGGGTTTTTTTGCCATGTTGCAGCTCTGGAGCGCGTTTAAGAAATAGGTTGGTTCCAGCTTGAGCTGAGCTGTGCCTTGGTCCAAGCACACAGGAACTGACACTGAATGTGCACAGCGTATGCAAGACCTGCACCTACTCAGTAGTGCTTCTACTCGAATTTTTATTTTTAGTCATCTTCGAAATACCAGGAAATGACTCAGTAGAAATCTCTCTACTCCATTTCCCTTTGCCTCGAAATGCTCTTGAGGTGGTCATGAGAATGTAGCACAAGCTGGCTGTGTTTATCTGGCTCTGGTCTGCTTTCTATTTGTTCTGCAATTATCTTCTGAAACACTGTGCACACTTTTAGGCATGCTATTGTTTTGTTGTTTTTTGTGTTGTTTTTTTTTTGTTTGTTTTCCAGCTCTGCTCATCCCTTTCTTTTGCACACATGTGTTTACCGTTCATCTTTCCTAACAGAAATAATACTCCACAAAGGTCTGGGGATGAGGGAAAGGGAGGAGATGCATGTGTGCTCTTTCCATTACATTAGAAATGAGTGTTGAGTTCTGTTGGAGTGAATTTACTCACATTTTTATGTAACAATAGCCTAGAAAATACTTTGTCTTTTTTTTTTTTTTACATTTCTACCACACGCGTGGATAAAATGAGCACAGAATCTAAATTAAAAAAAAAATATTGTGGTGTGGGGAGATGACCCTCTTAGTAGTTTGTGCACATGTCTGCATTGCTCTGTTGGTATTCATCCTGACATACAGTGTGTCTCATTTAATGAATGTTATTGTTAGCTTCTATGGAAAATGCCCCAAACTTATCAAACCTATTCTAATTCTCTGTCAATGCTGAAAGGCATCCCTTGGTCCTACAAAGCTTCTCTTTTGGCATTCAGTTGCCAACCTGAATGCACAGTGATAAGTGAAAAGCAGCTGGTAGCACTGTGGAACCAAAGGTGTAGTTTAGTTACTGGTACCCATACGTTATCAAAAACTCTCACTGCCTTGTTGCTTCACAGCATTTTTTACATGTAAAAGGACTTAATCTAGACAGACAAGACAAAGAGTGGGAGGAAGGAAACCTTGTCCCTGTTTTTCTGGTGGGGAAACAGTTTCATCTGAAAGGAATCTGTAGCCATCTCTGAACTGCAGTGCAGTAGGTGGGGGGACATTCCCCCTCTCCTTTCTCCAGAGCTGAGGACAGCCATAGTGTTGATGTGACAGAGAGAGCTGTGCACCAGCTCCGTGGGCAGTTCGTCCTTGAAGGGCAAAGCTTCTTGGGGCTCTCTAGATCTGTCCAGAGAGAACAACCAGCACCTCCTGCTGACTCACCCTAGGGCTATTTTGAGCACTGAAGACCTTGATAATCTGGACCCATAATTTCTCTTTCAGTGATTAAAAAGTTCCTCTCTAGGCTGTCTGGGGGAGAGTGTGTGCTCTGTACCTTCCTGACAAGAGTAAAAATCTCCCTGCTTATCTCACTTGAAATCATCTATTTCACATTCATCATCTGAATTCAATTAAAAATAACCTGCAGCTGTAATTGTTAAAGGCTGTTTTTAACTGAACTCCCTTCATCCCAGCACGTGTGGGATTTCCCCCTGCAGTTTCAAGAGCAGGTGGTCAGTGGGAAATTCCTACAAGCTACTCAGTGTAGGGTTGCTCTTGAGGGCTAGTTAGAGCATAGCAGATGTGGCTTTGCATTCATCTCTACAAAACGGAAGGCTGATTACATCCCCTGCCTTCTGTCAGTACCTGACACAGGCTATGTGAGAAGAGAGGCTATGGGATGCAGATCTGCTCCTGAGTTCTTGCAGTTCATGTGTGTGCTGTTTATAATGGCCAGCAAGAGCATCATCTCCAGATAGTTTGCAAGTTGGTGCGGTGTGCAGGGACAAGATATGCCACAGAACCATCTTGGTTTTGAGCATATAGAATGCAAATTCTCTGGAACGCTTGTGTGACTAGCTTGGTTTATATCATAAAACATTTACAAGTGAATAGGTTTAGAGAGTGGTTAAGCATTCATTCATCATCCTTCTCTTATTGGTAATGGGAAGTTTCCTGTTAAGAAGTGGGTGAGGCACTGCCTTGAAGAAATGTTCACAAGCAACGTGAGAAATTCTTGCTTTTATTTCTTCTGTGTGGGAACTCCGAAGTCTGCAGCTTAGACTGAACTTCTGCAAAATCCACACCTCAATCACAGAGACATAGCTTAATCTAGGAGGTGAAAGGACCCTGATTTGGCTTGACTTGTCCTAGATTTTCTGTCCTCTGTACCTGTTTTCAGACACTTTCGTAAAACTTGCTATGCATTTTTATCTTTTTAATTGGACTGACTTTTTGTGGAAGATTTAAGCTTCAGTGGTTTAACTTTCCTGTCTGACTAATAGCAGGGAAAAATGTTAATACTTGTTACACTTTCTTTTTGCTCACCTTGGCATGTAAAGAGCAATAGTTTACCCAGAGAAAATCTGGCAAAGAAACTACCTTGATTTCACACAAAGTCTTTAGAGTGTTATGGTGAAAATGTCTTTTGATTAGACAAAGTAAAAAGCCCTTGAAATCCTCATATGTACAATGTAAGAAGTGGAATCCTTATCTTGCAACTTGTCATCACAGCATGAATGTGAGCTCTGGGTAGGTCTTTCACTGGCTTTGGAAAGGCTTTAAATCCAAAAGCTGCTCTTAGGAAAAAAAGGCTTCTGCCGTGTGCTGGTTTACTTGGCACCATGGTCTTTCTCTGACTCACAGGCTGAGACAGAAGTCCACTGTACATCTCACACCTCACTCAAATATGAGCCTTCAGTGCAGAGCAATACTCCCCTCAGCCCACTCCGAGATTGGGGTCTGCTTGCTGCACTTCATTTTGCAGCTTGAAGTTTTATTTCTACTTCAGCTGGTGAATTAAATCTCCTCCTTCCCCTGACTCCTCTTCCCTTAATTCAACAGTAAGAAATGACAGTAACTTAAAAAGATACTTGTCATCCAAAATACCACACCCATACTGTAGCTCATCAAATTTACATCTCCAAAGTAACTAATTTTCCAGCCCATGGATGACTATTTTTCAGTGACCAGGCGGGTGTCTGTGGGCCCCTGGGGTACATCTTTGCAGTGTGCTCTAGGGAATGGCCACAATCTTCAGCTCCTATTCAGATGTGTGCGCCTCCAAAAGCCCAGCTCTGGTAGGTAGTTTCATTGTGGTGATGCAGAAGTGGTTGCAATCAGAGCTGCACAGCAGCTAAAAACCACGTTGTGTGACTTGGGTTCTGCAGGGCTTCCACTGCATACTCACGTCTGCTTTGTGCATCAACGGGTCAAGATCTTTCCTTGCAGTGTGGGCTCTGGGGTTTGAGCCCAGAGTTGCTTCCTTCTGCAGCAGAGCCACCAGCTCCACTTCCCTCCCATGCAAGTGGGAAAGAAAAGCTTGCAAAATGAATGTATTCCCAGGCTCGCTTCCTTCCCTGCTGGGAGAGATGATGAAATTTTTTATTGTAACAATAGGCAAGTGGGTTCTATCATTGGCAAAAAGTGAAGTCAGATTTTCTAGGGCTTTGTCTGGTGGTTAATACGGGGAGGTTTTGTTGGGTTTGGGGGTTTTTTTTGTACATGTTTTTGGTTTGGTTTGGTTTTTGTTTGTTTGTTTGTTTTTTGTTGTTGTAGTTTTGTTTTGGGTTTGGTTTGGGGTTTTTTGTGTTGTTTTGTTTTGTTTAGTTTTTCTCTTTGTTTGTTTGCTTTGTGTTTGTTTTTTGTGTGTGGTGTTGGTTTTGTTTTTGTCAGGTTTTTTGTTTGTTTAATTTGTTTTGTTTTGCCAGAGTTTTCTTTCCCCCTTCATTATATTGAGGCTGCAATGCAATAATAAGCATTAAAAATCCACAGCAGATAGATCCCCTAATGGAGGAATGAATCTCCTGGTGACTAATAAAATAGCCTACTCCATTGATACTTCTCCAACATCCTCATTTTATAAATGTTCTCATTAAGATTCTCTTAAATCTGGTACAAAATAGACCACTTCTTGCACTCTTTCCTTGAAAGACCACAGGACGCTCTGCCTGGCCACTAAGTGGCATAAAATTTGTAGGAATTGAGTATTTTTCTGAGCATCTGTCTGCAGTGGTGGGAACTGGCCAGTTCCAAAAGCAAGGAGAGTATGGATATTGTAGAGGGAGAGAAGGAAAAGCATGCTATTAAAATCTTCAGAGCTGTCTTCCAAAGATAGTAGCACCTTCTGCTGAAATCTTTGTAAGGAGAGATGGGAACACAGCATTCAAACACAACTACAGTGAACAGACCCCAAAGAAAGGCATCTTAACAACTCTCTGGAGGTTTCTGTACATGCACTATAAAGACGCAAGTGGGAAAACATACTTCTCTTAGCTTATGCTTGAGAAATGGCTCAGTTACTGCAGGTCCATCTCTCTTTAGTGGCTTACATTTCCTGCCCTGTTCCCCATGATCTCACATTCCTAACTAGCACCATCACATTCATATCTTTTACAGAATTGTTTCCATTCAGTGATTCCCTGAAGGTCTTATCAGGCAAAGAGCTGCAGCATCTGGATGCGGTTGGCATACAGACCTTAATCTCTCCCTACTACAGCTATTACAGTCCCTTTCCATCTCCATCTGATACCTGTTAGGGGCTGTGTGTATGCCTCCTAGTGCTGCTTGAATCCCAAGCTACGAGGCTTTACAGAACCATCCAAAGCAGTCCAGTAATGTCCTTTTACTCTGTGCTGATCACATGGCAATTTCAAATGACTTGAGCATTTCACATTTTTGTGTAATCTCTTTAATGTGAGGGCACTTTGGGAGCTCTCAGATTGCAGAGAGTTCAGGGTAATTTTAACTTGTTGGAACACTACAAGTTTCCACAGATCTGAGCGTGGAAGTTTGTTAGGGTTTGGAGCATCTGCAGTACTTGCCTGGGAAGTGAATGGTGGGGGAGGCATCAGGCTTATTTACTGTTCTTCTAGAGCAGACATTAACTGTATAAGGACATTAGTTGGCATCTAATAGCTGCCTTGGAAAAATTAAGGTGCAAATGTGCCAGGGAGAAGAGCATATGCTCGCTTGTAAAGGGGACATTTCAAATTGGACTGAATAGTGATGCTGTCTGTGAAAGTGGTTGTACCTATTTGATGGACAGTTGGACTTCCTTTTACAAGGTTACTATTCAGTCATGTTTTATTGGCAGCACCTTGACACACAGATTGTTATGCAAACACTCTGAAATGTTTATCTGTGGTTTGACATTGCTGAATCTATAAACAATTATAATCTCTCTGCCTCTATATCTTTTCCTTCTCTTGGGATTTGTAAAATGTTACAGGAAAAAAGCTATTTTGGTGTGTCAGGTCCCCACCCTGAGTTCCTTGCACATTGTATTTCCGAGTGAGATTTTGGGGGGGAAATGTTTGGGTCTCTGGTAATCCAGTCAAACTTCTAAAGAATCCATGGATGAACAAAGACATGAAATCATTTCCATAGGAGAAACAGCTAAGCAGGTGAGGAGTCCAGCCTCAAAAAAGTAAAGGCAAGGGGAAGTATGTTAGAAGTCAACTAACTAGTGAGTGGCATGAAGCAGGTTATCTAGATCCTTCATGCTTGCTTACTCTCAGGAGCTGGAGTATAAAAGTAGACTGGTGAATGCCAAGTGCAGAGCAATCCAAAGGAGTCAGTGTCTGAAACTTGCAGATCTGTGTGTTCTTCTTATCCAAGTTGCTTTTCTTGGCACACTGAGCAATTATACTCTAACTTGTTACCAGAGGAAGCTGTGGGTACCAAAAAAAAACTTCTTCCAGTTTAAAATGAGGTAATCAATGAAAGATGCATGTCTGGGCTACTAAATGCACATTAACATCTTGGGCTTGGGGTCTCCCAGAGCTGGAAAACATTGAAGCCTGGTACAGTGCTGGAGGCAGGGACCTGGTGAGCCTAGTGTGCTGTAACCCACTCCCTTAACCCAAGAGTGCCCTTGGTCCGTCTCCCTTGAGCTTCTGTTCAGGGTCACATGGAAGAGCAGAAAATGTAGGAGGTGAGATTTCCAGTTACATCTACCTGATAATGACACTTGTAAGGCACCAGCTCAACAAGAAACACATTGCTCACATTGCTATGGTTGAGGTCCTACCATCCTCAAGCAACCTTGCAGAAGTGAAATTCTGGTTTGTTTGGGTTTGTTTGATTGGTTGGGTTTTTTATTGTTTCGTTGGTTGGTTTGGTCTTTTTGGAAGCTGTATCTGACTGGGAAGAACCTTCACATCCTTTGTCCTCTAGCTGAAGCCCAGATCACGTTGGGTTTTTTCTTACCTTTGGGAAACATTGAAGAGAACAAATGCTGAGCCACATTGAGTCTCCTCTGGCAGCCAGAGAAAGGGAGTTTGCAGGGGTGTGTGGAACACCAGGGGCTGAACATAGCAGTGACAAAAAACAGGTCATGTTGAAATATAATGCTGAATGTATGTAGTCTTGTGGCAGAGAAGTTAATTCTTCCTGAGGGCTTTATTTTTCTGATAGAAGACCTGAAGTCCAGGAGGTTTCTTGCATTCTGGTTACTCCTAGGGCCTGTGCCCATCGTTTTTCAGCAGTCGTGACTGACCAGGGAAGACTGGAGCAGGAACTGCAACTTAGCCAATGTGATACCCATCTACAAGAAGTGCTGGATCCAGGAAACCACAGGCCTGTCAGTTTGACTTCAGTGCCAGGGAGGCTGATAGAGCAGATAAATGCTGAGTACCATCACACAGTACATACAGGACAACCAGATGAACAGATCCACTTAGCATGGGTTTATGAAAGGCAGGTACTACTTGATTTGATCTCTTTCTACAACATGGTCACCCCCTTAGTAGAAGAGGGAAAGGCTATGAATGTTGTCTATCTGTCCTTTGACACTGTTTCCCATAGCATTCTCCTGGAGAAATTGTCTGCTTATGGCCTGGATCTAAAGTACACTTTACTGAGTAAAAAACTGTCTGGGTGGCCAGCCCCAAAGAGTGCTGGCAAATGAAATTAAATCCAACCGGCCACCAGTGGTGTTGCCCAGGGCTCAGTACTGGGGCCAGTCCTGTTTAACACATGTATCAGTGACCTGGATGAGGGGGTCGAGGGCACCCTCAGTAAGTTTGCAGATGACACCAAGCTGGATGGAAGTGCTGATCTGCTTTTGAGGGTAGGGAGGCTCTGCAGAGGGATCTGGACAGCTGGATTGATGGGCCAAGGCCAACTGTATGAGTTTCAATAAGGCCAAATGTCAGGTTCTGCACTCTGGCCACAACAATCCCTGGCAATGCTACAGGCCTGGGGAGGAGTGGCTGGAAAACTGTTCAGCAGAGAGGGACCTGGGAGTGTTGATAGACAGGTGAACATGAGCCAGCAGTGTGCCCAGGTGGCCAAGAAGGCCACCTGGCCTGTATCAGGAACAGTGTGACTACTAAGACCAGGAAAGTGATTTTTTACTCCTGGACTCAGTGCTGGCGAGGCACTGGAGCATGTCCAAAGAAAGGCAACAAAGCTGAGGAAGGACCTCAAGCCCAAGTCTTACAAGGAGCAGATGAGGGAACTGGGGTTGTTTAGACTGGAGAGAAGGAGCCTCATGTGAGACCTTCTCGCTCTCTACAACTATCTAAAAGGAAGTTGTAGAGACATGGGGGTCGGTCTGTTCAACTGAGTGACAAGTGATAGGACAAGAGGAAGCGGCTTCAGGCTGCACCGAGGAAAGTTTAGTTTGGATATTAGGAAGAATTTCTTTACCAAACAGCTTATCAGGCACTGGAGCTGCTTGTCCAGGACAGTGGTGGAGTCACCATCCCTGGAGGTATTTGAGATTCGTGTAGACATAGTGTTGAGGGATATGGTTTAGTCAAGGACTTGTCAGTGTTATGTCAATGACTGGACTTGATGATCTTAAAGGCCTCTTCCAATCTCAGAAATTCTGTGATCTGTAGTCATGCTCCATGATTAGTGGCAGGGCTGGGAATGCAGGATGCTGCCAGCATCCCTACCTCTGCTGATGCCTGGGAGAGATGCAGGGAAAGGGAACTAGCCAGACTGCAGCTGATTGTCAAAGGCAGCCTAATTTAATTAGTGCTGAACTGGATCATTATTTAATGAGAACTGAGACTAAATAGTTTTGGAGTCACAGTATGAAAGATGCTTTATTCCTTTTGAATCGGTAACTAAGCAAGGCGTATGCAGACACCCTGTCCTCTGCTGCATTTGCAAAGGGTTTGTTCTCTTTCTTATCTCCATCTTATTTGTATAAGCACTTTTTAATCAGGAATTAATTGGTTTATTGCTAATGTTTTGTATAACTATCTTGCTTTAGAATGACAGACTTTGTCCGAGGATCAGGGCTTTGTCTACCAGAGGACACTGAACAGACAAGAATCACTCTGCAGTATGGTCATGGGTACAAAAAGAAGACAAGATGCTCAGGGATGGTGAGGTATCTTTGAACTGCTCTGAGCTAAAGCTGCTTCTGCTCAGGAACAGAGTGGCAGGTGACAGTATTTTGCAATACCAGGTCCAGTTCATTTTCCAATGTAGACAAGTTAGCTTTCATGTGGATTTTTCTCACCTTGTCCTGCCAGAGCAGTACAGTGTCACAAAAATATTTAGCTGCCCCTCTCTGGCATGAGGAGATTTTGCCTGTTCTTATTTCATTTGTAGTGGCCCTATATGCACTCGATCAGAACAGCTTGTCTGTTTTGTTCCTCACTCCTGTGAGGAGCCTTCAGGGGCTCCAATGTTTGCAAATAGCAGTCAGCATCTCATTAACTGCAGTTATACTCATTTGCAAGCCATGGACTAATATATTGAGTTCTTATGTTTCTGGATTAGTCTTGTGTGACTCGTTCTTCATTGGCATCAGAAATTAACCCACAATGTTCAATATCTAGCACATCATCTCCATCAGAAAGCAAACTTGGTGTTTGAGCCCAGTATTTCTCAGGATGCTCTTGATGTATCCTTTTCATGTGCAAAATTCAATGCAGATTGCTTCATGGTTCCTGGCATCTGAATTAGCACGCAGCTGAGAATAACTTTCACAGGACCTTCCTTGTTTTGTGCATTTTGTGGATTCTCCCCCTCTTCCCTTCACTGCACGCTTATGTACATGGTGTATACCTGTGGGTGCATCGTAGGAGTCTTTAAGGAAACCATGTGACATCACAAGACTTTTCATCCATGTTCATATGCTTTATGTGGTGAAGCCTGTTGCAAAAGCTCTTTCTTTGAAGGCTGTGCATTGGTACCTCAGTTTAAGTCATTGATATAGCATATACACTAAAACATCTAACATGACAGCACTTGACCCATTAATTAAAATTGTTAAATCTTGTAAGACCCAACCTTGTTGGAAAGAAAAATAATAAGTTATACCGACAACAGACAGAAGCTAAGGCAGTGATAGAGTGTCCCTGTCAGAATACTTCCCTGCCACATCTCTAGATTGAAATTTTATTTTATTTTTTATACCTGACCATATCTTTGGAGATCCATTCTCATGTTCCCATATCTTTCTAGGATGATAGCAAAAGTCTCCTTCAGAAGGCCATTGCAGAATGGTGCATCTTTCAGACCTGTTGCACAAGCAGGGAATGCACTGTTGATCCATTTCTGCTAGCCCCAGTTTCTACACCTATGTATTCATTTTTGGAGGAGGCCTGTGCTGAAACATGTCCTCAGAGAGTCCCTACAACCTTAACTGTGGGACTCCAGTCTCTTCTCTCTGCTGGGGTCTGTCTGTTGCTGAATGCAATCTCTGCACAATCATGCTTTCCTATCTTTCATTGCTTCGGGGCTGCTTTCAATACTTGACAGTGTCATTATTTTTTTTCCTACTCTTACACATCTCTTTCTACACCTTTCAGATGGTCCAAAAACCTTTTATTTTTCTTCAGAAACTCCTAGCAAAAGGCATTGTACCGTTCTTACCTCTAGGGCTCTCTCTATGTTAGCTGGCTGCCAAAATGGCAAGGCAGCGATGGCAAGATTTGTTCTCAGTTTCGTTGCGACTGAAGCCCTGGAAAGACATGCCGGTGGCTGCACCCATTGTTTGCATGCAGGGGGAAAACCCTGGACCATATGGATCTTTCTGGGAAGAGGATGCTTTCAGAAAGGGGGTGTTGCTCCCTTTGATCCTTTCCATGTGGCAACAGAAGCAGTGACCACACGGCTCTTTGCCCTTTCTCTTACCCTTCCCAGTTCCGTGTCCTAGCTCTGCCCCTTTCCCTGCTCATGCTTCTGCACTGCTAGGAGTTCTTGAGGTGCCTCAGGCATGGAGAGGTGCTTTGTGCTCACCTTGATGTGGCAGTGCAGAGAAGGTGAGGGTGCTGAGGGCTGGAATAAGAGAGTCTGAGAGCAGGTGCACCATGGTTAGGGCAAATGACTCTATCTTGTTACTCATCTCAGAGCAGGTTTCCACTTATTCCTCCCTCTCCTTTTCTGGAGAGTTACTGTAACTTGCATATTTGTGATGCTTTCTGCCCCTGAAGGTAGGATGACTTGTTTACTATTATCCAATCACCTGCAAACCACTTGCTTTAGGTCAGCTGCATCATCTAAGGACAACCTGAATGTGCTGAATGCCTTCCCCAGCCCAATTTGCACAGTTCTTGGCCACTGTGAATTCTTCTACAGTTTATGGATGGTCTGGCCTGAGATGGTGCTGGATGCATCATGAGGGATGAGGCACACTCTGAGCATGGAACCTTGCAGGATCAGACCTTGCTGATAAGGGAGGATGACAATGCAGTGTTTGCAGACGGATGTGAGCCTCTGTCCAGTCTGGACAAAAGCCAGCACTGTTCTGAGTTGTGTGGCTCTGGGTATGTTGGTGCTGGATATATTTGCCTAGGCTTTCATCCATGTTCACATAGCTACACAGCTCTCGGTCCTGAGATGAATCTTATCTGGTTAGGGCAAAGCTCACTTTGTGTCTGCTCAGGAGAGCAGGACAGGGCAACTCAAAATATTTATTGCACACACATGCTGAATGTGTCTACAGAGACTAGTTGTCAATCTCATCCAGATTCCTTACCATTCATTTTCATCTTCATCTAGCATCACACATCTTGAGGTCAACGGTGCTGAGATCAGACAAAATCAATATAATTCTACATTGTTAGTATATTCTCAGTGCAGTGCAGCTGTCCTTGCTATGCAGGGAGCATAACTTAATCTCCTGCAAGATGTGTTGAATTTATTGTTTGGCAATGTTCAGCGAATATAGAGTGGTGGGTGGGGAAAATCCTGGCTTTTGATTCAGAATTTGTTCTACATCTGAAAGTAAAAACACTGATGTGCTGACTAAAGCAAATTGCTCCTATTTGGACTACACTCTTCCACTGTTCTGCTTTCCTTCTTTCTCTGTGCTTACAGTATTGATCTGGCTGGTTCTGGGTGGATGCAGGAACTGACTGGGTGGCAAAAAAGGAGGTCAGAAACAGAAATCATATTGAAAAAAATCATTGGTGGGAAGAAAAGTACGCAAGTTTTTATCCATTTATATAAGGATGGGGTGTGTGCATGTGTGTATGGGGGGAAATAATTCAAATGAAGAAATTGTTTCCCATTTAACTTAGCTCATGAAAAATGCCACAGTGAATTATTTAATCTCCTTAAGTGGATCCCCTAGTTTAGCTTCCTCAAAGGCATTTGTTCACAGTATCTATGTCAGCCTCTTAACACAGGGAATGCTGTTCACAATGCTGGTTCCTGTGCTAACAGGGATTTCTGCATACCTGTTCCCCAGGCTGCTCGCTTGCTTGAGTACTCCTCAGGGCATGAAAAGTGGGAAAGTACCAGAAGGGGAAAGATATACCTGTAGCCTGTTAATTAAACCCAAAATAATCTTGGTGGCTAAATATCTTGATGGCAATAATCTTACTTAAGTCACTGAGAATTCTATTGTGACTTAAATAAGGACAAAGTTTCAGCTCAGATCTGGATCCCATGTGTCCTGTTGATGTTTTTGTGCAATTTGGACCTCTGATTTTATTTGGATTGTTACCTTCAGGCTGCTCTCTTATCCATGGGCTGTCCTTGTGGGTATTGGCTCTGGCCACTTCTTAGATGGTTAGATGTTACTGAATGCAGCATCAACATCTAAACCAAAAAGGTGCCTGTGTTAGAAAGGGAAGCCACCTGTTTCCAGGACCGTTGTAGAGATAAGTGAGATGGTGGCTTGCCTGAGGGCAAAGGCAGCTCCACCTATGGCTCTGGAAAGCTTTAGGAGGTCTTTTGAAAATGCTAGACTTTGGTCTGCTGCTTTCTTGAGATGGAAGCAACTGATATTATTCTCCCGTTGCTTTCCTTATGGGTTAAAGATGAACTAGAATGAGAGAGTAGGACTTCCTGGCTTTAGCTTTGGGACTAACTTCAAGGAAATCAAGGATAGTGTTCTTGCCACACATGGTGTCTCCTGCAGAGTTAATCTCAGTGTCCATATTATCACCTTGTGTGATATGTAATCACCCAGATGCTAGGACATGCAAGCATGTAGTTATGAGTGCCCACAGAAACATTGTGATCCCTTGCTCTGATGCCAGAGATAAATGCTATGACTCTGGACTGTATTATATTCACACAACCAAACCACTCAGCAAACATGCCTCGTGATTCCACTCAACCCTGTCATAATGATTTTAGAAGAAAACCACAAGAAACGTGGTGGTTTTGGGCCCTTGACAAAGCACAGCAGAAGAGCGCTGGTTGATTACTTTTTTTTTAAATTAATTTTAACATTACATTCAGAGTGAAAGTCTGGGCATATACCTAAATGGACTGAATGTAAAGAGGGTCTTACACAGATTGTGGTGAGAAACCGCTGGATTTCATCTGAAAACTTAGTGTGGATGAAGGAGATGAGAAATGTGAAATCCCACCATGAAAGCTGTATGTTCTTCTGGGTTACTCTAACATTTCTTAGATCTTTGTAGAAAAAAAAAAAAAAGAAAAAAGAAAAAAAAAAAAAAGATAAAGCTATTTTTCTTGATACACTAACAAGTAGAAACATTCAAACATTCAAACTCCAGGTCTGTGAATTCAATCTTTTATTCTCCTATCCACTTTCTTTATGCTTTCCCCAGACATAAAGAAAAGGCAGCCCATGGGATGTACCTGAAAAGGTGGCACCTTCCTCTTCATACCTGGGTATGAATGCAATTGCAGACAGCTGTTCTGAAACAAAATCTTTTTGTGATGATTAACTGCTCTGGAGCTCACTGGGCATCTGGCTATTTATTATTGGCCATGGGATTGCCTAGGCCAGTGGTGGTGTACATCATTACAAAACACTGGGCAGTTGTCCGGGTAGTTTGTGTAGGCACAAGTACACCTTATATAGCTATAAGTCAGCTTGAAGCCCTGGACCGCTCAGTGCTGTGGACAGGGGAGGGAGGAGGTGGTGGTACCATTAGGCAACTGAAGCTGTGTCATGACAGTGGGCAGAGCTGTTGGGAAGGTGACTAAGGTGCTCCAGAGTCTGCAGCAAGTTTTCCCTCTTGTGCTATCAGTCAATGGGCAAGGGCAGCCATTCTGAGCTTTTCAGGGTGAGTTGGTAACAATGCTCACCCTAAGCAAGCTGTGCTGCATAGTAACTCTGGCTGGCTAGCGTGCTAGCACACCTTCATCCAGCCCTTCTTACTTCCTGGCTACTGCACTGAGATGATTATTGCTGCAGAAGGCATAAGGGGGACAGGGTGAAGGCTTTGTCTTCAGCAACTGCCATTCACAATATGATGTCTAAAGACAGTCGCACCTTTCTTCATATTGATGAGACACTGGTCAATGAAGTGCTACAGCTGACGCACTTGCAGGGACTCATCATAGTAGGATGTGTGTGGTGTGATAACTACATCAAGAGGAGCCAGGTAGACAGGTAGAGATGGAAGCACCTTTAGCCTCCACAGAAAAAAGCTTAAAGGTTATCTGTCAGAGTCCTTTCCAAATGCTGTAACTTCTGATACTTCAGGGTATGAGCCTTTAGAAGGTGAGCTGAATTGCACATCCCTCTCTCAAGCTTGTATGGCATCAACAACCTCTGGGCTAGAGGCCACCAGCAGGTAGCACTAGTGTGGCCCCCTGTGCCCGGGTAGGGGGAAGTTTGCAGTCCTTCCAAGAGGTGTGAAAGCTGATGCAGCAAAGGCCTCCTGGGTTTAATAACGACAGCAGGCTTCATGTGCAGAGTGTTCCTTCCTCTTCCCCAGTGCTTTAAACAAGAGTGCAAAGGATCCTAATGAAGCCAACCTTGCAATCCATAGACTGAGCTCTCTTAGATCTCTTTAACGGTTGGAATTGTGAAATATTTGTTGCATCTATAATTAGGGAGTAAAACAGATGGCTAGAACTTAGTTATAATTAAAGTCTAATGCACAGTGAAATAACCCAGTGCAGCCTGTGATTCAGCAGCAACCAAAGAATTTTAATTCTTTCTTTGCTGGGCTTAAGCTTCAGTTGTAGAAATTGGGACTTCAGGGAAAGTCTGTTGCATCACTTTTTACACGGGACATGGCTCTATATTAAAGGACTGTGTGGAAATTTTTGATTGCTATGTATTAAATTATATTGTGTGGTCTTGCTTACCTTAGTAACTTGAAATCATGTGTGAAAAAGGCATGTGAATTGTTTTAACACCACAGAATCTGCATGTTGTAATCTGTTTTAGAAGAGAATTTCTTAAAGCCTGTCTGCCTAGTAATTGATTGCTAATGCTTTAGGATAAGTTATTTGGAAAGAGGCGTTAATTAGGTGCTCTTAGACAGGAACACATTTTATTTCTAAAGCTGTTTTAAATGGCGTTATCAGTAACATCATTTAGTGCATATTTAACACCACTTTCAAGTATGGACTGTTAGAGAACTCATGACATTAGAACTGAAAGCAATTGAAGAAGCTTATCATTTCATGGGAGATGGAGCTAAGAGCACCAGGCAATGAAACATGGAGAGGTGTTACTGTGAGCTTTTCAGACGGTGGAAATGTTTGGTGATTTTTAATGTCTTGGGTAGGTTTTTTTCTACTCTTTAGATCAGAGAGGGGTCTGTAATACAACAGTCAAAAGTATCAGCTCTCCCAGATGGAGAACAAGTACAGTTCTGGACAATTCCTGAAGACTGCAGGCACAAAAGAAAATGCTATTATGAGCATTCCCATTTCCCAGCTACTCAGATGGTTTACTGAAAAGACTCACCTGTATCTACTTGAGATATTGGAACATGTATTAGTAGATAAATGATGCACTTGCCAGACCTACAGCTGCCTGGGAGGTTTCAGAGGTGTCCCCTCCTTCCCTTCCAGCAGGCTAGAGACAGCTGTGTTAAGTGACAGGTTTTTCTCAAAGCTGAGATCAGCCCTTGGATGGCTCCTGCTTTTCTAGAACCTATCCTGGGAGGACTTGGGTGGCACCTCTTCTGTAGTGAGCATGAAGGGAATGTCAATTATCTGGTGTTTACTGTACTTTATTGGCATATAGGCAGCCCATAACTTCTCAGTGGTTGATGTGTGACAGCATCCCACACATTTTGGTTGTCCCTCTGGTGCAGCAACTTAAGTTGCAGTGGATTTGGGTGCAGGACGTGTATGGTAGGTAGGCTCCACAGGATTTACAAAGCTGCTACTCTTAGCAGAGTTAATGGAGACTGGATGCTGCCTGGGAATCTTTGAGTAGGAGGTAGGCAGTGTTAAGGTTTCTGAACCGATGCTGTTTGAGCAACTTGTACCATGCTTTGAAGCCCTACCTTTAAGGATCATACAGTAGTTTTGGTTGGAAGGGACCTTAAAGATTATCTTGTTCTAACTCCCCTGTCATGGGCAGGAACACCTCCAACTAGACCAGGTTGTGCAAGGCCCCATCCAACCTGGTCTTGAACACATCCAGATAGAGCATCCACAGCTTTCCTGGGCAATTTGTTCTAGTGTCTCACCACCCTCATAGTGAAGAACTTCTTCCTAATTTCTAATCTGAATCTACCCTCTTCCTATTTGAAGCCATTATCCCTCATCCCATCACTACATGGTTGGCATGAGCTCACCTCTCAAGGCTGTCTGTGTTCTTCTGGAAGGAAGGTGAATTAAAAAAAAAAAAAAAAGCAAGAATGCTTCCCTGCACTGCACTTGTCTCAAATGTGGGCCTAGGGGCTAAACTACCCTTGTTCTCCAGGGTTAGTGCACCCCCGTGAGACAGAGCTGACCTCTGCTTTCACACCCACACAGAGACCACAATCTTTAAGTGAATCTGGTACAGCCCCTGGCAAAGGATAGGGAAAGTTGGGGGCTGCAGAAAGACTGTGAAAGGCAGAATTTGTCTCACTCAGGCTTTGGATGGATGGTAATAGGGTGAGGAATGAGGAGACCTAACTCAGCTTTGCTAAAACTCATGCTTGCAGGACTTTTCAGGAAAGCTGTTAGGCAGGAGAATAAAAAAACTGTCCCACTCATCCCTACTCCCAGCGTTTCTCTGACCTACCACCCTACGAGATGACAGCAGAAGTGCTCAGCAGTAAGACTTTGAAAAAAAGTATCCCTTGAGCACCTCGTAGTGAGCCTCATGAGTACTGGTGGCCTGCCCAGCCACCCATAACGTGGTGGTGGGGATCACCAGATGGCACTGTTCCACCCACTCGCAATAATTCGATTGCTGAGCAGCAGATATGTGCTGCCTCGAAACACCTTACATCGCTGAGGTTTTTAAGAGATTGTTTCTTGGAAATCAACTGTTGGTTGTCAATCTGCCCTCTGTGTGCTGCACCCTGTTCCGGCATTGCTGCTTGGGTGAGGTTTCATCCCCTAGAAGGAGGGACTGGGTTTCTGCAGGTAGGTTGTCTGTGTGTTAGTACCTCTTGTTTGGTTGGTGTTACCCATATGGTGAGCTGCTTCTGGCAGGTATGCTTCCTAGTGAAGAGCAATGCTGGCTTCTGCCATCCCGTGGCAATGGGGAAATTCGCCTGGACTGAAAAGTTGAAGGCTGAGTTGAAAGCTTGGGACAGAGGGTTAATCTTTTGCCTGCTTCAGGGATGCAGTGTATGACGTGCTTAGGTTGAGTCATGGCAGAAATTGTTTCACTTTGGAAAAAGTGAGGTGCAAAGTTTTGATCATATCTCATATGAGGTTATATTTTCAAGGATGC
Source organism: Megaceryle maxima (assembly GCA_024605025.1). Classification (NCBI taxonomy): domain Eukaryota; kingdom Metazoa; phylum Chordata; class Aves; order Coraciiformes; family Cerylidae; genus Megaceryle; species Megaceryle maxima. The sequence goes on along the minus strand of JANHGN010006620.1, from coordinate 58,311 downwards.
ATATATGGGCTATTAACATCAAAGTGCGAGGATGAGGGTAATGCAAGAGACTCTCCTTAAGTTATTATATTCTCCACAAAGACATGAAACACTGGCTCTTCAGCTTTCCTGAGCTTTGCTCCAAGAGGGAGAAAAAAAAACTTATTAACTTTCACATGTTACTTCAGTGGCACCAAATACTTATGTACATATACTTTATGGTCACTTATTAAGTAGATTTTGTGCTCCATCCTGAGGAGAATGCACTGACTAGCAGAGCTAAACATGTCCTGTCCTTAGTGTTTTTAAAGCTCTAAGCCTGGAAAAGGACCCCATGGCCCTAAATGCAGGTGTTGTCAGGCTGTACCTCCAGCACAGTCAGGAGGGGAATTATTACCTGTGTGAACACACCCACATGAATGGTAATCAGTGTGAGCTGGGTACTGCTGGCTGGGGAGGTGTGGAAGTGCAGGCTTCAGCAGAGGATGTGCAGGTTTGCAACCAGGGTTTCCATTGCTTGTGGTTAATGCTTTGGGGATTTTTATTTTAATTGCTACTGGTTCCTGAACTGGCTTTAATCCCATTAGTTCAGGTATGCCTGCAGGAGCTGTGCTTGCACCTCATACTGCAAGAGAGACATAGCCTTAATGCTGGGAACTAGAGCCCTGCCAGCCAAGCAAGGAGTTTTTGTTGTATCCTGTTTGGAACTGAGAAATTCTTTAGATACTGATGCTTTCCTATGGAGGATTTATTTTCTGAAGCTGCTAAAAGGACAGAGAGTTTTCTGCTTGTGAAAAGTATGCAGGGGATGATAGCAGCAACAAGATGCTGATAGGATTCAGCTCAGCTCTGACTCCCAAAGAAGAGCTAGAGGCAGTGAAAGACAAGTGATGCAGCAATATCCAGTCTACTGCATTCTTGTGTACTCCATCAAGGCTGACAGTAAAGGCCATCCTTGCTATTGACTTTCTCTTTGAGTGAATCTCTCCACACAGAAAACTTCCTGAAAGCTTTCACCTTGCTTCATGTAAAGCAAACCTCTTCTTTCATTTGCTTCTGGTCTCATGCTGCTGGATGTCACCAGCACTTCAGAAACCAATATCCTCAATGTCCATGCATCAACCCTTGCAGCTTCTGGTGTGAAAGCCTGGGAGATGGGAGCAGAGCAGTAGAAAATTCTGGGATGGGTCTGGGGTGAGAGGATGAGTGTGAGCCTGTGCTAGAAAACTGAAGGGAAACTGCATGGAGCTCTGGTTCCTACTCTCCCCTGCCACCCACTCCACTCCACAGCAGAGCCAGGGCAGGCCTTCAGCCATGAGGATGTGGTCACTAGGATTTCTATCCCCAACCCAGGCTTGACCCTGCAGGGCAAGATGACATCGTGTGTATTTGTGGTGCGATTCTCACCAGAATGCCAGACATGTCGCGTGGCAGCTGTGTGGGGTGGCCAAGCCTTCCACCTACACAGCTCCTGCCACCCCTTTGATATGCAATCCTGACCCCATGGCAGGGTGTTGCCACCTGTCCTGGGGCACTCCAGCCTGGCTTTAGCCTTGTCTCTGTCCTGTTATGTCTCGGGAACACCCAGAGACAGTGGTGCAGCTGCACTGACATCAGGGAGGGAAATTCCCTCTGCCTGGCAGGTCTATCACTCCCTGCCTCGGGTGGCAGGAGTTTCCTGGGGGAGTTGTAGGGTGTCCTGCCAGGTCTTGAGGACAGGGCAGGCTCTACTGGGACCAGAGTATTGCTGGGGAGTTGACTAGGGGAGATCTTCCTTTTGGCCTTTCTTTTTCTGGTTTATCACTCTAGTCAAAGCTCTCTGTGTCTTACTTTCTTGACATGTACATGAATATTATAAGGCTTGGGTTTTTCTTTTCCATGGCATGCCAGGGAGGTGGAGCAAAATTCCAGTTTGGAGTGTTGGTGGTTTTTTGTTGGTCTCAGAACTGATTCCTTTTGCTTTCTTCTCATGAAAGAGCCCTGGTGTTTAGTAACAGCTAAGAGAAACCTCTCCAGTATTCATATCTGCTCTTCACTGATGGTAGTGCCCTTACAGATAGTTTTGTTTAACACTCTCTCACCAGTGAGAAAATGGAGACTGAAGCTTCCAACATGTATGTTCAGTTTCAAGCCTCTTTTCATACTATCTCCTTATGGTTATGTAAAAACAAGGGGCAAAACTTCCCACTGCTCCCACTTCTAGGGAAACAATAGACCCTATGTGGCCCCCAGTGGTGGGAATATCCCCAGAAGACATCCATAACTGTACTGAGGCTTTACTATTGGACTGTGATGTGGGAAATTGTTTATGAGGATCCTGATGAGAGGGGCCAGTGACATCTAAAGGTTGGTGCATTAGAAGTAAAGCCAACCTCAGGCAGGGTCTCTGGCTTGGAGCACTCCCAAGGAAACACACCCAGGTGGCACTTGCAGGAAGCCCAGGGCACAATCCCAATTAGCCTGTTGAGATGGGTGCTCTGGGCTTGCTTCTATCACCAGTCTCTGCCCTGGGACCTGGGACACAGGAAAGCTTGGTGCAAACAAGGGAAGCCATTAAGTGTCCTGTGGGACTTGGAAGCTTCCATAAACATGTGGGACAACTGGAGAAGAGTAAAAAGTGCTTTGTTGGAAGTTGTGGGGTTGGAGTAGAAAGGGAAGTAGTGAGACACTCCTGTTGTAGCTGTTCTGGGTGTCTGGTAGTTGCAGACAACTATGGCATGTCCTGAGAAACAAAGACTAAAAAAGTAGGTGATGGCAAGAAAGGAGAACATGGAAGACTTCAACTTTACTTACTATGTAACCAGTCTTACAGCTCCTGTCATCTGAGTCTCTGCTGAGACAAGATTCTTGGGACAAACACTCAAGAAGTGGTTTGAGCCTCATGAAACCATCCATCATCCCTGCAAAGGAAAACACCAAACTTTATTGCCCTTTACTGTGAGTGGATGATTGTCTGTCACTATGGATGTGACAAAGGAGACACCAAAAGCAATCACACAGTTCTGAAAGTAGATCATGTTGCCCTGTTGAGCAGGGCTGGAATGGTGCCATCTCCTTTGTTTCTTTCTTGTTCTACATAACAGTTGATGGGCAACATGAGGATAGTGCAGAGCTCCAAGTGCATGGTGTCATGTGCAGACAGCAGCTTGAAGCTGGTGTGTATTTTAAAGTCCACAGTTGTTAGTACCAGTATGTTCAGATTTAGCTGGAGGAGAGGGATGTGGGGAGTGGTACATTAAGACACCTTTGTCAGCTTCTTTTAAGATGTGCTGGACTGCTTCTTTGCAGAGGTGTCACCAGTCCTGGGCTCAGACTTGGCCATTGGTGACCAAGCACGCCTTGGACTGCAGACATTGCAGCTGCATCCACCCACTGTTGCCTTGGAGTGGCTACCTGGGCTCAGTCCCTTATGTGCCCGCCATCAGCTCTGGGCTCCTCATGCAGGGAAGTGCCAGCATGGAGGCGCTGGGATATGAGTATCCTTTTTTCTTCTTTATTTTATTTTATTTTTTTCACTGGTTTATGTTTACACCAGAGACAAAAGGTGCTGGGGGAATGGAGAAGACTGTGTGTAGAATTGTAGTATTTTCATCTATTAGCTTATTTTTAAAGTTTGCTGTTCTCCCTGTCCCTTGTCTCTAAGCATGGAGGAGAGGCTTGTATAAGCCAAAAGCCAGAAAACTGACACTTTTGCATTGGAGATTGGCTGGAGGCAAAATGTAAAATGTTATAAAACCTTTTCCCACCATCACAGCGTTTGGGTAGATCCTCCAAAGTCTGTGAGGGTGAAATTCCTGTTGCCTCTCTCCTTTTGCTGGAGTTACTGAAAATGTCTTTCCTCTGCTTGCTGCTGTTCACAGAACTCCTAAACCTTATTACATTTGAGACCTTTAAACATCTATAATGCTCAACTGAAATTGGAAGACGTGCTGAACAGGGACATTGGGACACTGACATTGTGTATTTCTCTTCCCTCGGATAGCCAAGCTAAAGACATTTTATTGGAGGGAATTATTTCCCTCTCTTCTACTTTTTCTAACAAAAAATCCCCAAATATCCCACAGACTTCTTGCTCTTAAAAGAAATTCATTTTAACTTAGGAAAAAAAAAAAAAAAAAAAAAAAAAAAGAGGGAGGGGGAAAAAAACAAAACGACCACAACCACTCCCCTGGAAACCCCAAACTATAAATGAAATGTTTCATCCTCTGGTGTAAAGGGTGGGGCTGATTCCAGGCAAATCCTGAAGCCAGCAGTTGCAAAGGTGGCTCAGAGCAAAGCTGGCATCTCCCTTTCCCTGTCTCCCTTAGCTCCAAGCCATTCAGATGTCCTCAGACCCGGAGATCAGGACTGAAGCTGCAGAGATATCAGGAAACTGTGTCTGTCCCTTTCACCCTTGTTCGGGACCGGGGCTGGCATGCAGACATCCCGGCACTGAGTTTGGGTGGCCATGAGGAGACCTTTATAAATCCCCAGCAGTCTCCTCCTGAGGATATAAATGTTTGTCTCTGCTAAAACATAATCTCGTGGCCGTTTCAATGACAGCTTAAACCGAAGCTGCGGCAAGGGTGCGCGGAGGGGTAACGGGAGAGTAGTCCACAGCTGTTTCTCGGGCTGTTTTTCTCTCCCAGACGTGAAAGCAGCAGTGGTGGAGCGATGCCCTGCATTCTTGCCCACCTACACACATGCTTCCTCCGCATAGCCCCGTGCCGCCTGCTCACCGCAAGCACTAGAGGCTCGGCTGTAAATCCGCTGGCCAGACAGATCCCTGACACCCCAGCTTCCTCCTCGCTTCTGCGGGACACGTGCCTGCTGCCCTTAACTTGGCATCGCCCTCGCTATCAGCAAGGAAGCTTCCTAGGAAAAATAGTGAACACTGGGGATATCACAAGCCCCTTTTCCTCTTGAATTCACTACCTTTCGGGTCTGCTCCAGGGAGAAGCTCCCCCTTGCCTGTGTTCCCAGGCTGCTGTGCTGAAGTTTGCCAGTCCTCACGTACCCATTCAGACCCCCTCTGAAATCTTCAGCTTTTGAGTGTCTCTGGCTCCATCTCCCAGTAGATTTTCTTTGAGGCAGTGCAAATGAGGTTGGCCAAATACCATTGAGCCTTGAGAGCCTCCCAGCTATGCATGGGGTACTGGCAATTCACACGCGCACACACCCTGTGGCTTGTGTTTCCACTGCGGACTGTGCTATGCAAAGGAGCGCCTTGCAGCTGAGAGAAGTTTGAAGCAGTCTAACTGCAATGGTAGATATCTCTACCTAAATGCATGGTGAATCAACCCGTAGCTAAATGTTGGCTGTGAGCAAAGGGGAGGAAGGAAGCTGGGGTTGGAGGAGGAAAATCAGGAGACTTGTTTTTTGTAGGCGGTTGGTTTTTTGCACACTATCACCAGTGGGTTTCCATGGTCCTGTTTTCCAGATGGGAAAAGCCAAAGTTAGACCTCCTGAGCTACTTCAGAACATGTCCGGATCTCTGTGAGAAGCTGAAAATGTCCAGCTCTCTGGGAAAAGCAGTCAGGTGCTGTGTGCACTGCCAAAATGAGCCAAACCGTGAGTGATTTGCATTTACCAAGCCCCAGGCGGGAGGGCTGGTAAGGACCTTGAGCAGTTGGTGGCCTCTTTTGAAGTTTTTATGGAAATGTCCTTGCTAGACACTCCCTCCCATTGGTGTCTTGTGAGTGAGAAGAGAGGCCTGCTCCAAGTAGCTAGTTCTCATTACAATTACGTGGTGCTTCTTTTATAAATTAATTGTGGTTTTTCAGGAGAAGTTATTCTTTTGGTGTGAATTTTGAGCCTGAGACTACCTAACTCTTCTTGACTGTGGTGTTGTTAGATGTGCTCAGGTCTAAAAGCAGGATACACAGGATTGGTAGTTTGGACTGTAATAGACACATATTTAATGTGTCTGAGGTACCAAGGGGGCTACTCTGCTGTGCAGAGGTGAGGTAGTGTAAAGCCAGAGGTCAGGTTGACCCTTGGAGACAGAGGCCAGCCCATCATCATCAATTCCAGGAGCTGCCTGTTTTAATTCATAAACCCCTTGGAATGTGTGATCTGTCCACACAGCATTATCTGGGCATGTGTCAGGTGAGGAGACTAGCCAAACCCAGCAGAGCAAGTCTGAGTCTCTGGGTGGGAATTGTCCAGTCTTTCCCTGCTCCCAACATTTTAGTCCTGGCACTCGGGCCACTCTGGGGAAGACTTCAGCTCCCTTGAAGTAGGTAGAGCAGGATTTCCCAAGAACAGTTGTTTTCACACAGTGTTTCTTTTGCATGAGGTTTATGCCTTTTGGGCTGAAATCTGTCAGGGAGGACAAGCTCTTCTAGGCTGGTGGGAGAGCACAAAATGCATGGCTGCTCTTTTGTGAAGCCAGGCCTGCAGCAGTAACAGCTAGTCCCACGACAGGCAGGGTAGAAGAAACCCAGCAAGCTTCTGCTGTGCCTCTAGGAGCAAGCACTAGGCCTCCGCAGTCTATCTGCAGCCCAGCCAGGTTCCTGCATGCACATCCCCAGCCAGGCTGGCTATCCATATTTACACCCACGGGTGCAGATTGAAACTGGGTCCTGGAGCAAGAGAGCATGAACCCAAGCTCTTGCTCAAAGGTTTTGTGTAGGGAGAGAACTTCTCTGATGTGTCTTTGGTTAAGGATGGATGTTCAAAGCCTAGATGAGAGCCAGGCTAGCAGTTTGGATAAGTTTGCACTGGCCCCTGGCCCTCCTTGCCCATTCCCTGGAAGTGTTTGCTATCTTGGGAGAGGTGGCTGCACCAGGGTTAAGCACAGCCCTGATCTCAGCAGCAGAAGGGGATGCAGCAGCTCTGCAGCTATGGTCCCTGGGTTGTGTCATGTGTACACAAGCCCTGGTGTGATTCCCCTTCTCCTTTCACCAGAAGAGCCTGGTTTGGACATTTCCCCAGTGATGTAGGCTACAAGGTTTGGCGGTCACTTCAGGGCTCAGCCTAAGTTAAGAAAGGTGTTTCATATTACTGCTCTTCCATAGGCCAGGCAGAAGCAGCAGCATCCAGCAGTGAGGGACTCCTAAAATTCAGTTAATAAGTACAGACTTCACTTCCAGCCTATCTTCCTTGGCAAATTCCACTTATCATAGCGAAAGAGGCTTGGACTTGGCCAGGGATCAGCCCTGCGAGTTTACAGGATTCACAATTCACAGATGTTAGGAACTATCAGGCTGAGTGTGGGTGGAGAATGTCAAGACTGAAATAGCTCCCCTGCCACCCTGGCATGGGCAGCAAAGAAAATGTTTCCACATGACATTCTTCGAACCAAAATTTCCTACAAGGAAAATGCAGCAGGAAAAAATAAGAAGTGATTGCCTCCACGCTGCTGTTTCAGAGGGCTTCTGGCTTTTGTTTGGGAGGGTAGTGTTTGTGCTGACATCAGCACAGAAGATGCACTGTAGGTGAGCTACAGGGCTGCCCCTTCCCCTGTCTTCATACACACAAACATATACATCTGCTCGAAGATGCAGTCGCACTGATACATAGATACATGGGCACTATTTTTTCCTGCTGGAATCCATTTTAATTTAGCTCCTGATTCATATTTCATTCATTCTCCAAAACCACAAAACCAGGATAGGTTTACAGCTTGTACTATTTGGATGAGCCGTGGAGGGGAGGAAAAACAGGGGGACAAGACATGTTCCTTTCCTGAATGATTTTCTGTGTGATTTAAAAAAAACCAAAATGCAACAAAACAAATAAACAAACAAAGACAACAACAATAACAAAACCACCCCAAAACCAAACCAACAAACAAAAAAGAGGGAGAGGAGGGGGAAGGGAGGGTACAGAAATTAAAGCCTTCCTTCCTAGCTTTTATTTTTCTTCAGGAAAATAAAATCTACTTTTCATCTTTGATAGTTTTTGGTGGACTTTACTCTTGTTTTGTTAGGCTTTAGTGGCCTAAAAAAGATTGTCTTTCTATTTTTTTTCATCTTAATTTTAATTTCTCCTCAAGATACCTGAAAATATTGTTGGTTTTTGTGTGGAAAATACATTATTTACAGAATGCCAAAACAATGAAAAATTTCTATATAATCTCTATCGTTTTTGGAAAAAAGGTCAAAAGACATAGAAGGAAACATTAACAGTTATGTGTGATAGATTTCTTGGGGGGAGGAGGGCAGGAAGGGGAGGCAGAGGAGTAAGAGTTCAGAGTTAATTTTAATTGAGGAATTTCCCCATATTTTGTCATTCAGCTTTTGAAACCGTGACCACAACACACTGTTTGAACTGCGGCATGAGAGAGACTGAAAATTTCCCCCGGCAACTTTACTCAGGTACTAGCCACAGAGCTGACAAGGAAAGCTTTTAAAGTACAACGAAATTCAGCACAAGTGCTGCACCCGGCGGAGGAAACTCCAGCCATCTGGAGACGAGGATGACCAACAGCCACAGCAGTTTGCAAAATTGCAAGAGCTGCCAAAATTAAACTGTGAAGTCAGGCGGGAAGGCAACCAATGACCGGTGAGATCAGAAGTTCAGAGATGCCCCAGATGAGCTCCCAAGAACAAGTGTGGCTGGCGCGCACCAAAGTTTATTAAGGATGTTGAGAGGAGGGGAAAATATCTGTGCAGAAGATGCCCAGCTGGTGAGGAGGGACTGGTGGTGATGCTCAGGTCACTTGATGAATCCCATTGGCCAAGTCCCTGGGAGATCCCACCCATTCACAAGTGTAAAATAAATCTCTAAAGTTGTACCTCGTGTACCACTTGACCTTATTGCTTTTAGCCTGCTGGCTTTATATCTATTTATTTATTTTATTTTGGTTTGTACCCAAAGCGGGGCTTGAAGGAAATGAATTTTGAACCGGCACCTTTCACCACCTTGCAGTACTACCCTGATCCCTGCATCCAGCGGTGAGTCTCCGAGCGTGACGTAACTCTCTCCTATCGCAGGTTTGATCTGAGTGTCCTGTGTAATTGTTAACTTTTCTGCTATCGTCCGGCACCAGCTGGGCTGCACGCGGAAAAAATATGCTGCTCTCTTCATGCTCAGTGGAGCTCATTATTATTTTTGGCTTTCAAACAGGTTACTGTTTAATTATAGGCATCCGTTTAAGCTATCTCCCTTTTCCTCTTTGGCATTAGAGAAAAAAATACTTGATAAATATTAAGAAATCTGATAGTATCTTTTCCCTGTGTTTTGGAGCAGAAGGTTACTCTGTGCTTTGGGTAGTGCACGAATTGATTTAGCTTTCTATAGTGTGCTTATATGTTCCTTTAAATAAAAAAGCTCCTGGAAAGTATATGAGCTTAACCGTTAAGCTCTGAAATTTTGGAATTTAAAGGAAATATAAATAATTTAAAATATTCAAAGGAGAAAAAAAATGCCTTAAGTTAGCACTTTTCCAAGAATATATATTTTTTTTTTATTCTAACAGCCAACCTCAGAGCCTGACAACCACTCTTATTTTAGATTTGTTGTTGCACAGAGTTTTATAACTTTCCAGCAGATAAAAGAGCATGTCTGCACAAGGTATCATATTGTCAGTTTGTTTGTTTCTCCCAATAGAAGATACTATATTTAAGCATGTAAATGACATGTAGATGGTATTTTTCCAGTCATAAAGTTCGGAGAGGTGCAATCCTCTGAGCACAGTCACTTGTCGATCTACTTTAAGGCTAGTTCCTGGCTGTGTTTTGAAAAAGCCCTGGCTGGTGTCTCACGAAGGCATTTGATCCCCTGAAGGGTTAACTATTAACTCTGCATGCTCCGCAGGGTGCTGGGGAAGGCTGCCTTTGTTGAAGAAAGGACTTGGCTACTGTCCCCCCAGCCTACAGCATTAGCAGCAATTTTGCGGTCTCTTTTTTTGATCTCTTCCCCCACCACCTCCACCCCCACCCCCCCCACCCACCCCACCCCCCGACTATCGTGATTTGTTGCATTGTTTGTAGGAGTTTTTATCACCCCTTAATCGGCTGGGTGCTCTGTGCCACTGCAGTGAGAAGATCCTGGGGAGGAGTGTGGAGACCTGGCAGTGAGGAGGGGCCACATTTGGGGCCAGAGGAGGGGAGCTGGGAAATAGCGCACGGTCCTTGGCTGCACTGCCGTGGCAGAGGGATATGGAACGAAGCCGGGAGGATTGGTTTCCCCGAGGAGATCTTCCACAACACGAGCGAGCCCCGGGGCTGGCCAGGCACTATGTGGCACTCTGATCTCCCACAAGCCCACCCAGACCCGCTGATCCCAGCCGGGATGTGCATGTGTCTCGGAGAAGATCAGTACAAGTGTGGTGCCCACCAGGGAAGGTGGATTTAGGATGGAAGTTGTGGGGTCTTTAACAGACAAATAAGTCTCAGTGACTAGAAATCACAGCCAGGCAAATTCCCAAATGGAAAATAATCTTTTAAAACATAAAAAAGAAATATATTGGAAAGTGTAAAGATACACTGGGAAGTGTACCTGAGCTCTGGGGCAGCTTCCCAGCCTCTGTGAACTCCTGCCAGTCACATCATCCTGTGTCAAAGAACAGGTTCATAAAAAATGATGCTGTGGCTCAGGAAAAAAAAAAAAACAAAAAACCCAAAACCAACAGCTGAAGTAGGAATTGAATTAAATAATAAAAAAAATAACAATCCATTGTCTTTAACCTGAACTATTTTAATGGACCTTTCTTCCCTTCAAATCTTGCCACCTCCAGCAAGTCAGGCCTAGAAATGCTGCTCCTTGCCACATGCCTTAACAGCGTGATGAGTTTTCAAGTGACCATTGTGGTGTAGGAAGCATCAGGACAGCTTGAGACAGATAAAGTTTGTGACACCCCTCTGTCATAAAACCAGATCAAGATGTAGCTTAGAGTACTAATGTGTCTCAGCTGTTATGCATGTCTGTTTACATGAGCTGAGAGTGGCATTTGTCCAGTTATTAGTGGCTGTACTCTGCCACAGGTCAAAATCAGCTGAAAACTGGTCCCAGAGATACTTTTCTCAGTCTGAAGTCATAGCTGGTCTTCAGCTTTAAGTTCCATTGGTTGGACAATCATGATGTGTTGGGTGACCTTTGTCTGACTGATTTAACAAAATTGAATAGTTTCATAATTGACTTTTTTTTTTTTTTTTTTACACAGTTTGAAACACTTTTGCTTTGATGTGGTCAAAGCACTTTATTTAGCTAATATCTGTGTGTTGCTTTGCAACTTTAAAATTACATCTAGTAATAATCTAAACAGCAAACTAATAACATTGAGCTGAGGTATGCTGGCAAAATAATAGTAATGAAAATTGTTTAAAGCCCTGTTAAAATGTGTGGAGGACAAGGGTGTCACAGAGATTTCCCTGTAGGTCAGTGTGGAGGGGGAAGCAGTTCTAAATCCCAGTTAGCTCTAAAATCTGTGGCTTAGTTTTACCCTCTGCTGTTGCTTCCTCTGATAATCTCTTCATCTGAGGGGTGTCCAGCAGGCAATGTGGGAACCAGTTACAGAGTTTTCTCTGTCAGGAGGTGAACACAGATCACACTTAGGAGTGTTAACTAGTATGCCGTTATATATACACGTTTGTATACTTACTACCTGTCATTTCATAGCATTGAAACTATGTGCTGCTGCTAACACAGTATTTCAGTGCCACAGATGTGAAAAAAAAATTAGCTGAGTGCCCAGACTCCCAGTGCTGTGAGTTATTATTTAGACCACTCCAACCTCCGTCTCAACAGTCCACCTCTCTCATTTAGGCTATTTATTTATTTGTTTGTAAATGTGGGCATCAGAGCAAAGCACCCCCTGAAACACACACAAGTATAGATAACTCAGCTGGGCTATGGGACAGCAGCCTTCTCCTCCACTACCTCAATGCTGCAAGCACTGGAGCTCAGTGTTAGAGCTGCAGCCCAGCTGAGTGAGAGCAGAGGGGCACTGGGTACTGATGGGGACATACATCTCTGTGCAAAAGTGAGGAATGCAAATGTGGTGTAGCAACATCTGAAGCGAAGTTGAAAAGGCATATCCTGAGTGTGCTCATCCTTATTCAACAGAAAGAGAGAAGAGATGCTAAAATTCAATAGTAATGGTGTTGAGCAAAAGCCTCAAAGCTTTTCTATTTCTGCTTCCCTTATAAAGGGATTTGCATGAAATGCTTGGAATTGGTGATAAATCAGGTTCAGTGCTCTGGCTCTTGCGCCTGAGAGGTGCTGCTATAAGGACAGAAGCACCCGCATTGAAGTGCCAAGTTGCTGACCCCCATGAATTACTTGTTTGGATGGTACAGTGGGAGCTCATCCTGTGTTGCAGGAAACCCAGGCTAGCTCTGAGTCATAAAATGAGCTCACTATCTGAAACAGGCAGGATTTCCACCTTCCAAGGAGTACCCACCTAGCTGCAGTTGAAAGCCACTTAATGTAAGATGAAGAAGGCTCTGTAATTATGATCAAAGTCCAGCCGTTGAGAGCCATGTAATTAGTCTCTCCAAAGCTGCTTTTTTTTTTTTTTTTTTTTTTCCTTTTTTTTTTTTTTTACAGCTACTGCTTGGCTGGGGGAGTGATGTTTACAGATAAGTTACTTGTGTTCTTGGAAATAATGGTCATTAGGCTGTGTTTTACCCAGGAGCTCTCTGCTTTTGGGGCTGTTGGGAATGCACCTGTTGGTGCACTGGACTATGGTCCTGCCTGCTCTGCTTGCCCCATACCCCTGCCCAGGCTAATTGGTGGCCTTGGGACTGCACATCACTGATGTGTTGAAGGCGTTCACTGTGGCTCACTCCTCCCTTTTGAATAAAAGGCTTCTTACACAAGCTGCTCTTTCCTCTTTAATTTCTGGCTTTCATTTCTCAGTACAATGCGATACCACCTGCCTCCCAAATCTTGCTAATGATAGAGGCTTGAGGAACAAGCCTGAAATCTTTTGGTCTCTGCAGCATCTGTGCTGGAAACCTGGTTTCTCAGACATGGTCCTGGGTTTTGGGAGGGCTGCAGGAAAAAAAAAAAAGGGGGGGGGGTTAATGGAGGCAAAAAAATACCCCAAACCCAATCATGTCTCTAGGGAAAAAAAGATATCTATTTTTAGAAGAGAATGAAGGAAACTCAGAAATTAGTTGGGGCATGGAAGAGAGGGGAGGGAATAGGTGATGGCTGCAGCATCTAATGGGTGCTATATCTGGATGGATTTTGGTGAGCAGGGTCTGCTTTGAGCCTGCCAGAGGTCCTGGGTTCAAAGGGATCTTTCACTGGGAGCGCTGCACTTGTTGCTTCACCTTTCTTCATTGTTTCCCATATGTATCAAACAGGGCTGATATATAGACTGCAATTATCAGATAGGAGTCTTGCCAATGTCAATGCTTGCAATGCAGCACAGAGGTGAAAAACTCACTGTACCGAGTGCTCATAATTACTAATAGGCAGTAATGAAACAGCAGGTTTCCTCCCTTTGGCTTGGGAGGGGGTAATATTCAGGCAAAACCTGCTGGCTACCCCTCCTGATCACAGGCAGCAGCGTGCTGTACCCCTTCACTGTTGTGAATCAATGCTGGTATAAGCAGCTCTCCTTTCACCTGGTTATTAGCTGAGTGACATTGTGACAGAGCTTTGCTTAAGCTGTCATAGGGTAACATCTTGCAGGAGGGTTTCATCCCATGCGCAGGCTCTGCAGAATCCTTGCATTTGGCAACTGCACACTTTTTCCTCTTTCCTCGTCCTATGGTTTGCTGAAAAATAACTGAACTCCTCCTGTGACAGGGTGAACAAAACTTCCACCTTTGAGATAGGAGCCTGAGTTTGTCGTGTTGGCAGAAAGACCTGAAGCCATGTACGGAACACCACATGACTTGGTATAGATCTATTTGCAGAAACATCCAGTGATACAGCAGGTACTTTCCAAAGACTCAGAGAGGGGCTAGAAATTGTTCTGAGCAGCTTGTGGTGTGCTCAGAGCAGCTGGTGACTTCTGGAGGAGCAGAATTGATTCCACTCAGGAAGGAAAGGTGGAGGGGAAGGGAGCCAGGGAGGTGCTTTTTTTGTTTTATTGGCCTCGGTGAACACTTCTATGGGGTGCTGATCTCCTTCATGGCTGTGCTGTCACCCCTGATAGAAATCCCCCAGGGAAGGATCCCCATTTGGAGACAGATGCATGCAAGGGGACAGCATGCAGTGTGCTGAGACATAGCTATCGTAGGGGTGGCCTCATCAGCAGGAGGGCTCTGCAGGGAGGACATGGGACCTCCTATGCTGCCAGCCTGGGACATCTTAGCTGGCCCCATGGCACCTCACCAAGGACATGTGCTGCTGGTGGAGAGGAGGGGAGAGTATTTAGTATTTGAGGTCTGTTCTTTGGCTGAGCTCCTGTTCTTATACTGCAGCCTCATCAGAAGATAGGATCTTTGCAAAACACCACTTAAGAGCAGTGTGTTAAATCCTCTGCAGTTCTTTCTTCCTGGCAGAGCTCCTGCATTCTGCTTGTCCTTGTTGCTGCCCTCTGTTTTGCCCCCACTGAACCTCCCTGCTCTATGTCAGAGACACGTCTTTGTGCTAAGGATGTTGCAACCCCTTTGCAGTCATTTCTGAGGACAGCACTTTTCTTTTTTTCCTCTTCAAAATGGAATAGGCCCCTCACAAGCGTTGTAAGAAAATATTTGTCTGTTCGAGGGTCTTTTTAGTGCTGCTTAAAGGATTAAAGTGGAACCAAATTGACCGTTTTCTGTTTTTTTGAGATCTCAAAGGAAGACTTTCATGTGGTCTTTTTTGCTACGAGGATACCCAGTTCCTAGATTCTTAGTCAACTTCCAAAAATACTGAAGAAATTAATGAAGCAAATTTTCAATAGCTTATCTGTTCAGAGATGTTTTGTGTGTTCATGGTGCATATTAAAATCATAATCCCCTGCTGATTTGTGTGGTACCTTCTGATAACTTGTAATGGCTCCTCTCAACAAACACAGGGATTTCTGGCTTGATACAGAGCAGAAGGGCTCATCTTTAATTTTGGAAAAAAACCCCAAACCTCTTAGGACCAACAACTGGCCAAAGGAGTATTGAATCCTTTATAAGAAAATGTCCATAGGTGTCACAAGAGATGTGGGAGGATGGAGAATCTTGGATGATGAAAAATCAAGGAAACTTGGCTTTTAATTTGGTGTCTGGCACTAAGCCAGTTCTGGATTTATGTGGAAACCCACACGGGAACACGGGCACTGTGTGGGAGCCAATGGTTACACTGCCATACAAATTCTGACTTCTGTTTAGTTTAAAATTTTGTAACCCACAATCAAAACTGAAGTAATCGTAAGGAAAATGTTTTGCTATAATAGATTTTTGAGGTCTGTTTGACTAGGTCTGCTGATAACAGAGAGATAATACCCTTCTATCTGTTTAGCTTCATGAAAACATCTGTATCTGTTCCTAAGGCTTACTTAGGAGGTTTTAGTGCCTGCTTGTAATCACTTACTACTGTGTAGCAGACCGCCTCCCCACAGGATTTTGCTGCTGAGTCATCTCCAGTCAGGTGTTTGAATGCCACAGGTGGCCTGATGTGATAAATACTGATGCATGTAAGCAAGGGGAATTTGGTTAGTGCATGGAGCTATAAAGAGAACAGCCACCTCCATGAGTGAGAAGGCGAGGGGGGAGAACCCTGCAGTAAGTGATCAGGGTTTCAGTAGGCTCTTTGAAACATAAAAATAAGTCTGCTTACAAAACCTTGCCCTGGGAGGTTCAATACCTGTCTAATTTAATAATGTTGATATTCTCTGAAGTCAGTGCATGCTGGAAAAAAGTTCATGGAAAGGAGGTTGCAGTATACTGGTGAGCTGGACGCTGCAAGAAGCAGCTGCTCAGCTGTGTATTGCCAGCAGTGTCTGCATCTAAATTCAGAAGCAGGAGCCAGAGTTGGTGGGGCAAAATGGTGGGATTGCTGTGCTTGCTGTCAGTGGGGTCTATGAAGTGGCTGTGACAGCTGTGAGATTGTAGCTCAGCTGGCTCTGAGAGTAAACACGAGCATTGGGTGGTCAAATATTACAGGTTTAAAAATCTTAATGTTAAATAACAAAATGCCTTTATGCTGTCCTCCAAGTTTGGTTGTTCCTATTCATGAATTTTCCTCTTAAAATATACAGGCTGGAAACGTCATTCCAGGTTTTGATGCACTGGCAGACTCTGATGTATTCATAGCACTCCAGGAGCTTCTGCTTTAAGACAATCACAAGCAAAAATCATAAATCACATTAGGTGAGGCAATGTATTGACAAAATTATAGGGAGCCAACCCTCTAATTTCTTAGCACCAGGAGTAGTTGCAAAAGCAAAGATCCTGCAAGCACTCCAGGTAGCATTCTCTTACACACCAGCAAGGTTTCTGATAAACAGTTCAGTTGTTCCTGTCTTCCAGGACTATAATCTGCTCTTAATTCTTTGTCCTTCATCTGCCCTGTCTTGCAGCTATTTTGTGACACAAAGAGAGGTTTTTTGCAAGTGCTCTTGTTTTTGAGAGAAGGATTCTCTGCCCTTGGGCTCAGCAATAGCTGGCTGGCCACAGAGTTGCTATGTGCTGAAAAATGCAGCCATTATGGTATTTAGCAGAAGACTTCATTTCCCCATGGGAGTATCACTGGTGTCGGGGGTGGGGAACGGAAGTTATTGTTTATCATCCAAAACATCAGATTTAGCAGGTTGGCTGTGGGGGTAACAAGTGGGAGCTTCAACCAAATTCATATTACAGGAATCTGCACCTAACGTCTGCTTTGGTGTTTCTGTTTTGCATTTTAATTATTTACTGAAACACAGGATGTTGCTGTTTACAATTTCCTGCTTCTGAAGAGTTCTGGGGACTTTCTGTATTATCATGATGATTTATTTTATATTTTTGTAGAATTCAACCTTCTTAAGAGAGCTTGAGAGAGAGGGGGTTTTTTAAGTCCCCCAGTACTTCATAGTGAAAATAATTTGTGTAAGTAAACACCAAAGCAGCTTTCGTAAGAGTAGGTGCCTGAGGGAGTAAAGAGTCTTACCTGGCTCAACTCAAAATGTCACGAGTCTTTTGCAGTAGACAGTCTGAGATCTTCCTGTCCTAAAAAAGAATCACGTATTTCATGTTCTCTGTCTGGGGAAGCTGTCCTCCTCTCTGACTATTTTTATGTGACTAAATGCCCTGCCATGCATAGTATCCCAGGACTGAAAATCAGCGTGGGCTGCGTGATTTCCCTTGCTTTACTTTACCCTGGTGGGGGGGGGGGGTAATGTTGAGACCCATGTGATTGTCTTCTTGACAGCCTCTCCCTGCTGCCTCCTCAGGGTGGCCAAATTTGGGGAACGCCTGTCCTGTATGAACAGGGACAACAGCAACTCGGCATCAGCTGCTTGACATGTAGGGGTGCTCAGTGCCTTCTCTGGGGTTGTAGCTGCAGCACACCAAGCACTTGGGCAAACAAACCCCAGGAGCTGTTTGGGGCATCTCTGGCAGTGAGAGGATCTTATTCCTTCACACATCAAAAAGGTTCAAAACTCAGCAATTTTAAATGAAACTGTGTTCTTGGTGGAGTGTGCTGTATGTGCTCAGTGCTACTTGTAGTAATGTGGTGCAAGTACGGCAGAGGCTGCTTGCAGGAAACCTATGCCAGGCTTTAAAGAGAGCTCAGAGCACATTGTGGGGCTTCAACCCTGGCATGAACAATTGAGGCTGCAAGCACAGCTGGAAAAGTCCATACTGCGTGCACCTCTGCCGTGCTGCAGAGTCTGGATATTCTCAATGGTTTGGTCCAGAAAAGTGCACTAAATTCACTGGATACAGTTGCAGCAAAGGTAGGGGGGAGCTGAATTTTGTTTGTCTCTGGGTGTTCTTAGATGTTTTCAGTGCTCTGGAAAGTTTTGGAGAGGATTGAAATTTCCTTACCAGGGAGAAGAAAGGTTGAAGCACCTTAATCTCTCTCCTGCTGGCTGGAAACACCTCAGAAATTATGTTTGGTGTAGGAGTGTGTCACGGTTTAGGGTCAGGGTGGCCCCTTAGACCTATAACAGACGTTCTCTGTTAACCCCCCTCCCTCCCCAGAGGGGAAGAGAAAGGAATAAGGGAGAGAGAGACTTAGTGATTAGAAAAGGAAACTAGAACAGCTTTAATGAGAATACTAATAAAATAGTATATGTCCAAATATATACAAAACCAGTATGGAACCCAACCCCCCTGATGGTAATCACATCACCATCACCACTGGTGCTGTAGAGAAGGCACTGGGGGGGTCCCAGACTGGGCCCCGCAGCAGATGGGAGCTGTGTTCAGGAGCTGGATTCTGGTACCAGATTCAGGAACACACTGATTGGGATCAAAGGCAGAACGGACAGAGTCCTCCTTGGATGTTCCGGGGAAGCAGTCCAAGAGGGGAGAAGAGCCCAGGATAAAGCCTATAGACCCTCCAGATCCCTCTGCTTTATACCGAATATGTTGCATATGGGCTGGAATACCTCACTGGTCAGTTTGGGGTCCCCTGCCCTGTCCACTCCTCCCTGCAGGTGCACCATGGGTTGTTATCACTGCCAGCAGCAGACACTGCCTGTGAAAACAGGCTGATAACTTCAGACAATGCAGTTAGTTAGAAGAACTGAGCTGAAAAGTAAAATCACTGAACAGAATTATTTCTGTTTTCACTCGAACCAGGACAAAGCGTAAGGACAGGTGCTCAATTTAGCCCATTGTCAAGGTCAGACCTGAGAGCACAGCCCCCTAAGCACATTGGTCTTGACCCACACATCTACACCCATCATATTCATCCTGGGATGTGGAGGGCAGTAAGACATCTGAATGTTTGAGCTGGGCTTACCTGGTTTTCTGAAGTCCATGGTCATATGCTGCAAAAGTCTCCTCTTTTCCCCTAAGCCTCGCAGCAGCAGGCCAAATGAGGCATGCACATCTCGTGGTCAGGAGTGGCTGCATGTTGTGCCAAGTGCTCACAGCTTCTGTGGAGCTGCCTTGGAAGGATTCCCTGTAAATACCATAACTAATAGTCGAATCACTCTGTCAGTTCCCATACATTATACTTCTACGTGTATCTGACACTAACTAGAGAATATGGTGCTTGAATTGACCTGTTATCTGCTCAGCTGGGTGCTATCTGTATACCATGGTCTGGAGGATGTAAATCAGCAATCTGAGAGTTCCTCAGGTGATGCTTCATCCCTGCACAACTTGGGAGAAGCACTGAGCACAATTTTATCTCTGCCTGCACGAGCATTGCATATGAGATGATGTTTGGGTTCTAACTGTGTCTTTTTAAAAAGAGATACAGACCAATGTGGGATTTTATTTTTTTTTTCTGTTTTAACACTGTTTCTCTTTGGGAGAAATACTGCTCTGTAACAGTTGTTCTCTGCACCACATAATCTCGTTTTTGTTGTGTAAGCAAGCAAGGTATTCAGGAACCCAAAGAGATCTCCCTGGCAGCTACCCAACACAGTGCGTGTCCCTGGTTTGAGGGACCAGCCACACTCATGATGAATCCTTTATCTGGAGATATCTCAGAGGTTTGCTCGGTGATGTGCTGCCTATGGCTGGCACATAATCCTTAGGAAGAGATGAGCTCAGGGGATTTGGTGGTGGGCCGAAGTTGCAGCAAGGGAGGTTTAGATTAGATATTAGGAAGAAATTCTTTACAGAGAGAGTGGTGAGGCACTGGAACAGCCTGCCCAGGGAGGTGGTTGAGTCACCATCCCTGGAGGTAGTTAAGAAATGAGTTGACATGGTGCTTCACAACATGCTCTAGGGGCAGGCATGTAGGGGGCTTGTGTATTGGTTTTTGGTGTGTGTGATTTGGTTGGGTTGGGTTGGAGTTTTTGGGGTGACTTTTTGTTTGTTTGGTTTGTTTGTTTGTTTTGTTTTCTTTGTTTGTTTTGGTTTGTTTTTGGTTTGGGGGTGTTTTTTGTTTGTTTCCTTTTAGTGGTCAGGTATTTAGGTGTTCTTTATTCTTGTAGGCATGGTTGGACTCAGTGATCTACAAGATCCTTTCCAACAATTATTCTGTGATTCTGTGACTGGGCTCTAGGAAGCTCAGCCTAGACCATGCCTAATTGTTCACGCTACTTAAAACAACAGGTTGGGCTCAACAATGCTCAGAATCGTTTCCTCCCTAGACAGCTCAGCCTAGGGTCTGAAAAACAAACCAGACCTTGAACTCGGGCCAGACCAGTGGTATGGATGTAGCTAAGATCTCTCCTTGCTGTTACACTCAGAAAAGTTGAACTTTTCTGTTGGCTTTGTCGTTTGGGGGTTTTATGTTTGATTTTTTTTTTTTTCTCCTATATCTGGCCTTTTTCAGAGCTTTGTAGACTCAGTCAGTTCCTGACACCTTGACAGCCTTTTTGAAGCTTTGATGAGCTTGGCTGGATTGTTTTGCCATCTGTAATAAATAAAGCAATTTCTCATTCTGTGTTGTGGTCTCTGTATTGGTGTGATGGAACAGACTGGTGAAACTTGAGAGATGCTGGTTGCAGTCAACACTGCAAAATTTAAGCAGACAATAGATAAGAACCCTGTGTAGAAAAAAAAAAAAAAAAAAAAGACAGTAATGAACTAGTGTAGATATTGTTATTGGGTGAACTATGTTCTCATGCAAAAATATTGATAAGCAAAGCTCAGAAGAGGGAATTTGATGCAGAAAGCATCAGGAAGGTCTGTTTTCTGGCCATTGTCTCTTCAGAACTTTTCAGTTTTCCTCATTGCATACCTAAAATCACAACAGAACAATAGTGATGGGGGCATGTGATAACTATATTTTGTCATGACTGTCATCTCCTGAAAATTACCTTGCCCACTCATTTCTGAGGCTGTTGCTTTCTTTTATTTTAATATGGCCTGATGCTGCAGAGATCTAGGTAACTGGAAAGGATGCAGTTAGCTTCTTTAGGCTGCTCTGAACATTTATCACCTGCCTTTTTCCCACTCCTCCTCCAGAAGAGATGAGGGGACTCCCTTAATTGTGCAGAAGAATGCAACAGTAGAGAACTCAGAGTCATCTTCTTCTCTAGCAGCTTATGGAGAAGCCCCCAGGCACCTGCTGCAAACCATTACTGATGATGGATGAGTAGGTTATGGAGTGATTTTGAGTTAGGCAGTTCTCCCAGGAAGCACAGAAGATGGTCTCTGTTCTTAAATCTAGCTGCATCTGGGCAGCAAAGGTTGCCTTGTGGCAGCAGGGCTGCAGGCAGCATCAACCCAGCAAGACCTCACAGCAGAGATCTGCACTCATCCTCTCCTGCACTGAGGGGAAGGAGGCATCCTTCTATTTGTCATGATGTAAAAACATTGGGGTTGGCTGCAAAGTCTTGTGTAAACTTCAAAAAGTAGACCCAAATTTGTGTTCTCAGCTGTCTATCTAAAAGTAAGCAGATGATGTCAATTATTTAGACCAAAGGGGTTTTTTATATATATTTTTTTTTAATGGACTTGAAAATGTTTTGTGGCTTCTGAACAGTTTGCCTGTAAAGTTTACCTCACAGTGCTTAATTTTGGACTTGGCTCAAAAATACCTCAGAATTTTGAGGGCTGGGCCTGGATTTTCCACTCATGATGCTTTTGAGAAGACTGACTTACTGCAGTAAAAGCTCTCACCTCTGCCCAGCAGCTCTGGCTTCCTCCCTCTTCAGATGGGCACTGCTTTTAACCACTGCTGCAAATAGGTTTGGGGAAGGGATTGACTGGAAAAGTGAGTTACAAAATAATAACAGTTGCAACTGCTTTTTAATTGGTTTTGTGTTTAATGCTTTAAAAAAAAAATGATAGAGATCTAAATTTCCTTTTATTATTTAAGTTGGGAAAGTCCTGGGACCACATTTCCCTGGAGATGTACTGATAGTCAACAAGTCTGTGTGCTTTACAAAGCTGGTGTCACTGCTGTACCTCAGGAATGGAAGGGCAAATATGGACAGGTCACCCAGGGGGCAGGGGTTGAGCTGGGTGTCCTGAGCTCCAGGCTCACACTCAAAGTCTGGGCTTCCCAGCACAGACTGCTCAGGCTCCTGGGTGGCCTTCTGGAGGTTACGAGGGCTCTATACTCCAGACTAGAAAGCACCAATTACAGTGGGCAGGTGAAGGAATTGCTGTGGCTGTGCTTTCATCTTGGCCAGTTGGCCCCTGCTGAGAAAGGAAGAGGGTGTCAGGGGTGAGCAGAAGCACAGGGGATGTCTGCGGCTGAGTGAGGAAGTGGCTTCTCACAAGGAATCCTTGGAGAAAAAAAAAATGTTTTCAAGATTAGAGGTTACTTGCTCCAACAGTTAGGGGACTATGCCTCTAGTGCTGGTGGAGTGCTTAGCCGCCCGAAGCCTGAGACAAAGAAATGCCTCTATTATGTACAAGTGGTCACTCTTGTGGGGATGATAATGATGACATGAAGATAGCAGATGTGATGAGATGTAGACAGGAGATGCAGACAAGGTCACTGATTGAACTCTTCAGAAGGCTTTCCCAGCAGTTTTCAGGGAGCAGGTCATGCAGTGGCCAATCTGGGAATCCCTCAGCAAGGTAGCAATGGGAATGCAGCAGGAGCCTTTTTCTCCCAGAGGAGCTCTGCCACCAGTGCTGCAGCAGAATGCTGGTATGGGGCCCAGGGCTGCAACAACACAATGTGCTTTGAGGGGCCTCTGCAAAACTGTGGCCACCGTAGGCATAGTCTTACTCAAGATGACTCTAACTGAAAGAAGATGATGAATGGGAAGAAATCCCCCTTGTGTTTTGCAGCATGGTGAATTAGGAGGATCATTCTGTGCAGTCAGTTTCACTTTCTTTGATACAGGTCAGTCTTGCCCACACACGAAAGGCTCAAGTAAAAAGCAACCAGAAAGCTGAATTGTCCCTGCCTATCCCTTTCCATTTATCTCACACCTATGATTCCAAAGGAGAAATCTAAGTCACAGAGATATCACGATGCACTGTTACAGTAGACTCTGTCAGAGCACAGTTTTTATAAGTGACACAATCAGCATTCCTCTGAGACAGAATTGCTTTAATTCCTCTAAATATCACCTATCACACAGCTGAAACAGAGTGTGTGCAATACAAGCATCGTTTGGCTAGAGAGTAGGAAGAAGCTGACAGTCCTTCCTCAGTGGTCCTCAGCGGAAGCTGCAGGACACTGGCAGTGTCACAGAGCCCTTTGCCTCTGTCACTCCTGGTTCCTTCCTGTGTTCCCCATATCTCCTTGGTTGGTGGCTACTTCTGAGATCAAGGCTCACCCTTTGGTAGTTATCATCTTTAATTTCCTAATGTACGTCTCTGTGCCACTGGACCTCTTTTCTTTCAGCTGCCCCTCACCATAACCCATGCTGCTGGGCACATGTTTTTAGTGAGGTACCAGATATGTGAAATATCTGAAAACTGTGGGATCTGGGAAAAAAGAATGGACATTTGAAATATAAGTGAAAGTTATATTCTGTTTTAAAAAAGCCTGTGTGTTGGTGTTTGTTATTCCATACATTTGCCCTTCCAAACCTGTGTATCCATCAGTCTTCCTCTGGAGATATTTTCCAGGACTAATGCATAGCAGCAGTGTTATACTGAAGGAAAACCCAAAGGATTTAAATAAGCTGCTGGAAGTCTAGATTTTAAAAAGGCAAATCTGAAAGCTGGGCCAGAAATCTAAAGGAGAATAAATACTTGTGATTGCAGTTCAGCAAGACCTGCCTCTGCAATGATTGGATTCAGTCTCTTTTGGGCTCAAGTGAGCCAAGACCTTGGAATATGGCATCAGGTAGAGAAAGAAACAGGAAAATGCATAGTGCAGTGCAGTTTGTGCTGGGAAAGAGGGTTGCTTGTTGATAAAGTAGGCACAGAAAGAAACAAGATAGAGGTGCAGCACAGATCCCTGAAATTCAACAGCAATCTCCCTTCTGAGGGTGCTGAGCACCCATCTGGCTTTCTTTTTGGCCCCCCTGTTTATGACAATGAATGTCTTTGGTTACCAAAGGTCTCTGATGGGTGCTTCCAGGGTGTGATTTGCTGGCTGAAGGTGGCTGATGCAGCCGTGGGGGACAAGCGTGCTCCATGCTTTGGGGAATTCCAGATGACACTGCCTGCCAGGCACATGCTTGTCCCATGCTGCCAGACCTCCCTTCCTTCTCCTCTTGCACAGCTGTGAGCTTCATTAGGTAGTGATGTCTACAAATCACTGCAGTGATAAAATGCAGAGCGGGGGGAATTCCAGCAGGATGAGGGCTACCAAGTTCTTTGAGTTTTAATGGTGTCGTCTGAAAGGAGTCCTCTCTCCACTCAAGAACTAAGAATACAACTAACACCACGTTTCAGGCAATTAAGCGTAACGCTCATGACCTTTAAATCATTGTTTTAACCATTGCTTTTGATGTACTTCAAGGTGTAACCAGAGAAGGCAGGGACCAGCCTGTGGATTAGAAATGCTGGAGCTGAGGCTGCAGACTTCTTTGCTCAGTGACTGACTTCTCTGTTCAGCCCACGCCCCATGATGGCTGAGGGCCAATATATTAATCTATGAATGAATTAAGAGCTGGTAAGTGGTTAACTACTGTAAGCATTAAGAAAAAAAGATTAGTTTTTAGTCTAGGCATCCGGGTTTGATTTCTACTTAGACCCTGAAATTTGAGTGTAGCTTATGCTGGTCACAGGATTTCTACAGCCTTGATTTTCATTCTTGGGCATCAGCATTTTGGTACCTGAAGATAAATGAAGTTTGGGGGTACCTTGCTGTAGGAAGTGCAGTGCATACTCTACCTGAAGAAATTAAGACCTTTTTGAATTTCTCTATCTAGACACCCAAAATCACTAGTATCTTTTTTGAGCAGCACCAGACTGGGACTCAGGTGACCAAGGCTGTATTTCTGGCTGCACAACTGGCTTGCTGAATAATGATGAGCAATCCTATGACCTCCTGGTGCCTTAGTTTTCCCACAGGTAAAATGGGAGTAATTACACTGTCTTCCTTTGTAGAGCACTTTGAAAGCTATGAATAAAATGAGACATATTAGATATCATTATTTAGACATTATTAATTATTCTTTGGGTTCATTTGTATAACATAGAAGTGCTTTCTTCATAAGACTTGCATCAAGTGCTCTGGTAGCAGGTCTTCTGAAGGTCTTGTGAAAAAAATACCAGCAAAATCTGTAACTTACAAAGAAAGACTTCTCCAGCTCCATCTGCTTGTCAACTGACCAAAGACTAATAACACAGTGATAGAAAAAAGTACACCATTGATGGACATTTGGTGAGGAGAAACAGAAAGTAACATCCTGTAACTTTGGCAGTAAGAAGAAAAAAAGCTCCAAGTCATTTCACTTATCCCTACTGTGAAAGATTTCTTCTCACAAGATTTTACACTGTGGCTTTACACCAATATCAAGCCACGAAGTTCAGCATCTATAAACCACACTGGTAGTTTTCAAGAGTTTGCACACTGTGCAGGAGAAATACAAACCACCCCAGAGCTCCATCTTCCAAGGGAAGCTAGGGAGGACTGGAACTGCTTGCATCTCTTGAGACCCAATACAGCAGCTTCACTGAGGGTACTTCATTAATTTCTGATTTCTCCATAAGCTCACTGTTAACCTGAGGGCAGTTCAGAATCTTGATGTTCCAAGCCTGTTTTGGGTGAAAAAAAACCAAACAAAACCATTCTATATCTCAGTTGCAATAGGCTTTCTTAATTTTGGAAGGAAGTTGGACTCATGCATGTGCCTTAGTGGTACTTAAGCTGCGCCCTGCAGCAGACCCAACCCTATGTCAGTGAAAGCAGGTGGCATCCGCCTTTAGGTTTAAAGCTACAGAGGAGGGCCTCTGCATGCTCTGTATCAAACCTAGGTCTTGCTCTCCTCAGGAGCTTGTGTCATTTCCCCAGTGGTAAGTCAAGCCTTGGTGTTTTGGTTTTAGCGCTTCCTAAGAAATGTTGTTTGCAGTGAAAGGTGGCTTTTGGGATGGGTAGTGTTGCTGCATTGCAATAGTTGAGTTTGATGACTTTGTGTCATCGTTTTCTGTCATGGAAAATGGTTTGCCAAAGGGTGGTAATTTTTTTTGATTGTTTTGTTTTCTTGCTTTACTTTAACGTCTTTGTGAAGGTAGGAAGGGAGAAAATATTATAAAGAGTAGAAGCATGTGCTTAGAGTGAGGTAGTGGGACAGAAATGCCTTGTTTTCTTTCTTTTTTTCCATCAGTTTACACTGAGCTGGGCCAAGCAGTCAGGGCTTTGTTTCCACCTGTATTGGGGCCCTCTGCTCAAGGAATAAGCAATAGCAGTGCAGATGGGCTAAGGCTTATGAGAAGCAAATGCTGTGCTTACCAGGGGATTTTCTGTTTAGCTGTTGATTTTTTTGGTGGGATGGGTTTTTGGTTTTGTTTGTTAGGGGGTTGGTTTGTTTGGGGTTTTTTTTTTTGTTTTGGTGGGTTTTTTTGGGGGGGGGTGTTTTGGTTTGGTTTTTTATTGGTGTTTTGGGGGGGTTTTTGTGGGGGATGGTGTTGTTTGGCGGG
>JANHGN010006620.1:3689-27530 GCA_024605025.1 Megaceryle maxima | reverse complement strand
TGCCTTTTATTTTTAATTTCTTTAGGTTTTTGGTTTGTTGGTTTTTTTTTTTTTTTTGTTTTTTTTTTTCCTTTTTTTTTTTTTTTTTTTTTTTTGCTTTTGTTTTTTAAGGTTTGTAGAAACTCCGAGCCACTTCTCCTGGAAGGAGAGTTATTACCGATCAGCCATGTCCCAGAGTTCACAGCCCAGGGAATTCCTCAACCCAGAGGTGCTCCAGCATATCTGGGACTTCCTAGAACAGTAAGTTGCCTTTACTTTGAACCTGTGAAAGAAGGTGTTTTGTGACAGGAAGCCTCAATAATTAGGTTGTTCAGAGGAGAGGACATTTTTGGAATCTTCTGTACCTGTCGATTAGAAGATGTGGTTGAGTCTGATGACTGACAGCTCTTGAGATCTCAAGCAGTTCTACATCTAGGCTGTGGGGAACAGATGCAGAGATCAGCAGTGACACTGACTCTGTTCAAGGCCTTTAGTTGCTGAGCTGACTGCTTTCCAGCACATGTTTGCTTAAGGTGGATAGTTGGCATTTTCCCCTAAGGAAAAGGGGTCATTATTCTATGTCCAGGCTGCATGTTTTCCTCCCTTGCTAATGCCAGGAAGGGACAGAAGGTGAAGATGGTGCAGAGTTCACCCTGTCAAATCCACCGTAGGAAATAAAATGGACTCTGTTCCCATTCCTGACTTGCCATGACTGATGCTGAGACAGTTACTGCTATAAATCCTCCATGAATTCTATCTTTCAGTGATTTAACTCCTGAGCTCTTACCTCATTTTTCTGGTCAGGCAAGTGAAATGTCCCTCCAGGCCCTGTCCTGTTCAGGGGCTGCTGTTAGCATAGTGGGTGATGAGGTAGTTGTTCATTAGTAACCACTTGCTTCGTCCCGAGACTGATTCGTGGTCATGTTTAAGCCCTGGCTGACACTCTAGCATGGTTAGAAGGGGTAGGCGGAAGACTGAGTTTGACCAATTTTAACTGCATTCCTCTGTTCTTTCCAGGCCAATATGCTCGGTTCAGCCGATAGATTTAAACTTCATCGATGACCCATCTGAAAATGGCCCTACAAACAAAATAGAGATTAGCATGGACTGCGTCCGGGTGCAGGATACAGAGCTGAATGACCCAATGTGGGTGAGTAGGGGGAAGAACTTTCTTAATCTTGGGGGACAAATGGGGAGTCTTTGCAGGAGCCATTCTTGCTGTGTTGCCCTAGGGCCATCTTCCCCTTCTTGGTGGAGGAGCTGCAGTTGCTGTTTCTGACCAAAGAAGTTCTTTCTCACTGTGTCCCACCCACAGAAGCTGGTTGGGGAGCATCGCTCTGCCAAGCCACCCTGGTGGTGGTGAAGCAGTGGTTCTGTACATATGGCTAAACTGGACAGTGTGTGACCTGTGGAAAGGTGTCACTCCTCTGTGCCTCCCCAGGGCTATGAATGGAAGCAGGCCGGCTCCTTACGTGCTCCTCCTCTCCCACTGCAGCAATGTCAGGAGAGAGGGATGAGGCAGCTAAACAGGCAGAAGAGCTGAGAAGTCTCTTGTACTTGCTGGACTGCTCAGCTGTCCCAGCTCTCTCCCTGCTTAGAGCTAGTTTATGTGGCCTTAGGGTTAAAATAGTTGTCTTCTGGTTAGAGCTGCAATTTTGCTGACCAAGGGCAGGGATTCTTCACTGTTTTTTCTTCTCTTGGAGGTCAGATAGAAAGAAAAATTTATTTCAGACCACAGTTGTTGTTTTGTTTTTTTTCCTCCTATGCCTCCAGATAGGCAAAGCTACAAAGTGTAACAAGTCTCAGTCATGGGAGTCTTACCAGTATGGCTCAAGACTGGAATGTAGATGAGGCACTGGTGGTTGCTGGTTCATTGTCTTTAGCCCTAACCAGATCTTTCTTAGCAATAACTCTGGTGAAGAAGCCAGGTGCTATCCTTGCAGGCTGGAACAAGAGGTATTTCAGGAGTTTCAGCTGTTTGTATCCTGTTTCTGTTTTTCCTGGATTTTGTATAATTTAGGGTAAAAATCATGTGTGGTTTGAAACTTGTTTTGGTGTCCGAAAATTTTCTTGTTCCTCTGTGTTTCCAACTGGAGAAACTGTGTCAATTAATTCCCTGGCTAATGGACCACCATTTTTAATGTGCTTAACAATGGCATGCTGGTGGTCTGCATCCTGGCAGTGTTTGTAACCTGGAGGATCGTGCCTGCAAGGGAAGAGCTCCTGGGTCATGCTGATTGCAGTCCCCAGTGACCCAAGGTTTGACCTGTTAGTGCTGCTCTGGTGTGACTGCTGGGGAGGCTGCAGGGCTCTTTTCTTTCCTTGCAAGACTGCAAAGAGTAAAATGGACACTTTGAGGTTTGGTATGTGCTTGACTAATGTGGTGAAGCTAATCCATGCATATGAGGAGAGGTCACTGACATCAAGTCTGGTTATCTTTTGATTGTGCAGTTGGGTTGAGCACAGCAGTGCTGTGCAAGCCTCCAATCAGCACCTGGATCTCTGCTTTTTCCAACACTGTAGCCCAGCTCCCATAAAATGGTGTCTCTTCAATAGTTAGTCCAAAAGATTCTTCATGTTTAGAGGGGCTTCTTATTTTCAAAATGGGTGGTAATGTTCTGTTTGAATTACTATGTCCTCTTAAAAAACAATCCCCAGTAGTTTAAAGGCTGTCAGTAGAATCCTTCCACGCTTAAACTTGGACTTGCTTTATTGAGTGCTAGCAAAGCCTCCCCATCTCTAGTCCTGATCTGTTTTCAGAGCAGTGTGGTAGCTGACAGGCTTACTGGAAGCCCTTGTTTAGAGTCTCCCTCTCCCATCTGTAGTGCAGTGAAACACAAATGGAAAATCCCTTCCTCTTGTGCTCTGTGAGTACTGCTGAAGTGAGTGCTGGGGCTAGCAGAGGAGGGCAGGTAGCTTTTGCTGTGCAGTTACCCCTTGCTTACAATGAGTTTGATCCCAGACTTGCAGGAGGCATTTCTGGAGAGACTTAGCTGCATGGTGACTTCTTAAAGAAGTGTTTTTCACTGACATGACAAGCTGAAGCAGGAGCAGGAACATTCCATCCCATCCTCACCCTTACTGTAAGGCAGCAGCTCGAAGTACATTAATGTATGTACGTTAATAAATGCCCCAGTTTGTCTTCAGTGGAAGACAGCACCTCCACTCAGTTGAATGCTGGACAAAAGCCTTTTACAAAGCAAAATATGCATCGCAAACCTGTGCAAACAGCCCGTCTTTTAAAATGAGGAAAGCTCTTTTTACTCCCCTTACCACCACCACCACCTCCCTATAAATTTGCAAACATCCCTGACAGGTGACAACTCCCCCTTGCAAAGAAGTCTATGTTTGCTTTGCTGTTCCTGGGGCTCGCAGCGGCTGCAGCTTGCATTGGCAGAGAATGTGTAGCCTGGGGCAAGGTGTTTGCTGTTTGTCGGCTTTAATCTGAAATACCTTACAACCCTCTTCCCCTCCAGCTTCTCTTTTCCTCTGGATAGCTCCGGGGCAAAAGCTCCCCTTGCACCTGTCTCTCCTGTAACCTCAGCCATGTCACTTCTAGATACGAGGTGCTGTACGCAGCTGATTGCAGCAAAGAGTTGAAGAGGGCAGATAAACACGAAGGAATGCAGCAGAAACAGAGGGGCCCTGGGAGATGAACAGTGAGATCAAGGCAGAGTGCTTTTTAGTATTAGATTTGTCCTAGGAAAAGAGCACAGCTAGCTTTCCTCCAAAATGTACCACTATGGGAGATTTAAATAGATGCAAAGCAATTAAGACTGGTTTTACTTACACCAGTTGTCCTTATGTGGACTTTAAGACAATCTGAGTCAGCCTTTATAAGAAGCTCTGCACCTTCTTGTAACTTCAGAAAAAAAGAAACTTTCGGCCTTAAAAGATGTTCATCCTTGATACCAAGAGTTGTTTTGATGAGAGCTTTGATATTTATTTTTTTCCATTATTTAATTTTTGGGGGGTACAGTTGCTTTTTCACAACAGAGCTGGCAATGGGGAAGGAGCTACAGTGTTCAGAGCAGTGCCTGAAGAAACTGTCCCATGGGTGAGCTGCAAAATTAGCATGATTCCTGTCCTGCTGAACATATATTAGTTGTGTTCATTGCCTTGAAAATGCAACTGTGTGGGGAGATGGTGCTGGTGAAGAAGGTTGGGTGACAAAAAAAAAAAAAAAAAATCAACTCTCTTCTGAGCTACAGCTCTGTCCCTTGCCAAGCCAAGACCTTGCAATTCTCACACTCTTGTTTTTAAGGAAAAATTATTCTTCCTATGCCCCATTTAAGAAAGGGCTAAGAGAAACTGGTGATCTGCACTATGTTAGGATGAAAAGATATGGAGGGGACAGAGAGAATCTATGAGTCTGGTGGAATATTAGGCAGTCAGCAGCCTTTCCTGGCTGGGTGCCTTGTGACCAGCTCTTTCACAATGTCCTGGGTAGCCCATTTGTGAGGCTGTCAGCTGTACCCCTTCCTCTCCTATGGTATTGACCATAGGCAGGCTGGGAAATCCCAGCAGACATCTGCCTTTTTGTATAGCTGGAGTGAGGGGCTGGTGGTGCCTGTGGGTGCAAAGAATGTTTAGTCTCTGCTATGGCCCTGGCTTTGGAAGGAGCTGCGGGTGGCCAGGAAGGTAAGTTGAATGTGTGTCCTTGTGGGCCACCTGCTGTTCGTTAGGCTCACCAAAGGAGGTGGTCCCCAGCCTCTTCTCTGACCAAGGATGCAGCCATCAAACCTGGGGTGGCAGCCATCAAACCTGGGGTGGCAGCCATCTCCCTGCGTTCAAGAAGAACAGTGGTTTCAAAGGCTGTATCCTGCAGTGCTGGAAACCAGGTAATGTTATAAGATTTTTTTTTTTTTTTTAATTTCTGATTAAATGCCCTGGGGCTACAGGGAGGAGGGGTCTAGAGACCTCTCTGTACGAGTGAGTGGCAGTGCAATAAGCCCTGCATTGCCCAGGAGCCCTCAGAGCATGATGTCAGGCTGCTGTACCAAGTGCAAAATTGCTTTCCTTTACCACCTCTCAGCAGTGGTTTAAACTGCTCACTGATGCCAAGGGATGTTAGTCTGGACCCAAACAAAGCTGCTTTGGGCTAAGGACTTCAGCAGGCAGCATCCTGATAAAAGTGTTATTTGAGGGGGTTGCAAAGTCTGAATGTCTTCTGCTACCATCCCAAAAGCATGTCCAGGGCCCTGGGGACCTCACTAGTGGAAGCAGGGGTGCTGTCCCCAGTGATGGAGCAGCTCATCCCCCTCCCCCGTACATACCTTCCTTTCATGCCCCTGAGCGAACCGTCCTCCCACAGCCCCTTGCCTAACCAGTTCAGTGGAATGCCTTTCCCCAGACAGTCGCTGTGGTCAGAGTTTTCTTAACCTGGATCTGTCCCTCCCCACAAAAGGGAGAGAGAATTCCTTGCCTTTCTTTTTTATTTGTCCTTCCTATCCTCTGCTAATCATTGTGAAGATCTGCTGTCTGGGACTTGCTTAGGCACAGCTGAGCTCCCCGTGGGGTGGGTTTCTGCCCTAGAGATGGGAGTGTGGGTGCTTTCAGACAAGGCTGTGTCCTTTTGTGTTTGAGTCCTCAGCTCCATAGGCTGCGGGTGTCCCAAGCCTAGTAACTACATGAGTTATGGAGGTACAACATGTGTTTCATACTTTAAAAAGTGAGAGCCTCATTTCTTTAACTTTGCTGTTCTCCTTTATAAACAGTGGAGATAAAACTCATCTATAGCACACTGGATGTGTCTCATGCAGGACATGGAGGTGTTGAGGCTCTAAGCCTCAGCCCTTGCGTCAATGGCACATCTCGGAGTTGGTATTTGATGCTTCCAGTGGAAACAAGAAACCTTTCTTGGGTTTAACCTCCTGTAGGCTCATGGAGGAGCCACCCCAATCATCCTTCACAGGATACCTCCCCATGTTGCATCCCAGTGAGCTGGAAAGGGACAGAACTGAGGCCTCCACAGAGCTATCCTTGTCCAAGGTGACTGCTAGCTCTCTTCTGCATGCTCTCAGTCTTAGCACCAGCTATATCCGTTCAGTAATTCATATTTGGTCACCATGAACTGAATTCCTGGGCTTCTGGGAGCCCACCCTGGCAACTGTGGTTAAGATCTGGTGTGCAATGGTAAAATGGACAGTCAGTAAAAAAACCACACTGTCCAGAAGGATGTGTTGTGTCCTATCTAATGCTTTTATTAAAGCACAGACTCTGATCTCTGTTAACTTTTAAATATTTGCTTAAAAACGTTTTTTTGGATCAGGAGAGGAGAGCTCCACTTGCTGCAAGGTAATGGCTGAGGAAGCTGATGAAAGCTGCTGAAGGAGTAGTGGGACTGCAGGACATCTCTGCATACCAACAGCAGGGCAGGGAGCTGGTGTGGCTGAGTGGTGCAGGGACTGACTGATGTGTGGTGTGTGCTTCCCAGGGCTGTGGCAGGTGCCACAGACCGGTATTTTGTTGGGAAATGGTTTTGCACCTGGAGGATCAGGCTGATTTGATAAGTAGATGCAGCACTATAAGTTGTGTGGCCATCTGTTTCCATGCCTAAGTGTTCCCGGACTGACCATAGAAAGGAAGGAAGGACTTTGTACAGCACAGGGATGTGATCAAAGCTTTTATTACTGTCTGGTTTGTGCTTGAGAGAGTTTGAGGCTTGCCAAGTTTCTCTTCTTTGTGGGTATTTGTTCGTTCCATCGCTGTGCAAAGAAAGTTGAGATTATGCAAAGGCATTTCCATAATGAATAAATGCATTATTCTGTTGGAAGTTTCCCTCCAGCACCTCTCTTGGTTGCAGTTGAACTCATTAGGTCTCCTAATTTAGTCTTGGCTTTGTAATCCTGATGAATTTTAGTCTTCTGCAGTGTAGGTCCCTTGAAATGATCTAATCATCACATTTAGGGCTGCAGAGCCACATCCAGAAATGGTTTACTCTTTCACCTAAAGGATGTGTGTAGAAAACACCTTTATACATTCAATTTGGCCAAAGCCTGAAGATTTCTGTGTGTTATAGGGCTCTAAAGACACATTTATGTTTCTTAAAAATAATTTTTCACTAGCTCCCTTTCCTGTGCTGTTTTGCCCTGGTTCTGGCTGCAGACCAGAGCTGGCTGTGTTTCTTTTTGTAGGAATGCAGTTGGTTGATGAGTGTCATCACACCAAGTATTTTACTTTTTAATGCCAATTCCCTGGATTCTCAACGGTACTGAAGATAACCAATGGGTGATTTGTCTGCTGTACTATAGGTTGCTTGGGAAACATATTTAAAAGTCCTTAAAATATTTCTGCCTTTTCAGTATCTTGCTTTATGTTCATCTTGGGAAGGAATAAACTAATTTTAAGCTGAAAAGCCCGAACCTACTGGGAAAGAGCCATGTGTGAGATGGAGTGTTCTGCTTTTATTCTGGCCTCTTTTCTCTGGAGAGCTGGCTGCAGCTGCTCTGCTCAGTTTGTATTGCTACAGAGAACTTGAGGTGAGAGAGTGTTGCAATTGTGACTCCTGTCATCTGCCTGCATGCAAATACCTCTGAATAAAAGAAGCAGTTGCTTCAGCAAACAGCTTCCTCAAGCAGCTAGGCCTGCCTCCAAAGGTTTCCATGGTGCTGCACGTGCTTCTTGCTTAAGTATGGAGCAATAATGCATTAGTGCTTATTTTGCATCTTTAAAAGGTCTGCACAAACACTCAATTAAAAGGCATCTTGATCTTGGAGCCACAGATCATAGGCACTCTTGCCTCTGGAGCAAGTTTAAGGTTTATGCTGCCTTGTTGGGAACTTCACTGTATGTTTCTATCTAGCTGATAGGATCCTATTTTTTTCTTTATAATTTAAAAACAGATTTAGCATATTAGCTGGGAACACTTTGATTGGGTTAGAGCCCATAAGTGATAAACCCCTTGGGCGGTTTGTGTTTCAGCAAGCCACAAGGTGCAGCTGGAACATCATCAGAAATGGAATGGCTATGCCCAAAGTTTAACTTCTTCTGGATGTTGTTGAGTGTTACATCATTGTAACGACATGTACAAGTTGGTTTTGTTGGGTTTTTATTTTTAAGCTTGATTACTGGAGGAAAGGAAATAGTCCCTTTTTTTTTTTTTCTTGGTAGCTGGAAGCAGAGTGATGAACTGAACTGTCCATAGCCAGTCAGAGGAAAACTTTGCCAAGCTTTGTGGTACCCTCATTTGAGGGGTGAGGCACATGGAGGACAGCGAGCACCTTGCAGTGCTGTTGCAAGCTAAAGTTCTGACTATGCCTGGGAGGGGTGGTCAGGCTCAAAAGAGATGCTTCTTTCAGGCTGAGACAAATCTGGAGCATGGCCCTGGGAGCATCTCCCTTCCCTTCCTTGTCCAACACAGCCAAAGTGTCTGTGCTGCAGTGAGCTGTGGGGTGTAGCTTTTATTTTTAAAGCTCTCTCTTGCATTAATTGGGATTCTTGCTTTGAAGAAAGTCTTATGCATCCGAAGTCTCACTATATATGTTGCTTTGTGGTTCTGCAGATCCTGCCCACACTCCTGTTAATGACTATTATTTTTTCCTCCAATATTTCACGTGGAGACTTTTGCACTAGGTAATGTTTTCTTCTGAATGTCTCTACCATCTGCTTTCCACTCCACTGTCACTGGTTTGATATCACTAAAATTAATGAGGGAGTGAATTGTCAGGCAGTCACAGAAAATTAAATCAATCTCTGTGAAGTGTAGATTAAGGAGCGGTTTGTGGCCTGTGTTAGTTCATTCACTGCTGAATGAACTCTTTGCTAATCAGTGTCTGAATTTGCAGAGATTAATGAAACATCAAAGGGGTTTTCAGTAGTGAATGTAACTGTCACTCTAAAAGCATGGATTTTTATCTTCAGCCTGCTTGAACAGAAGGAAAATGTACCCTGAAGCACTCTTTTCTTCCTCTGAGGGCATGCATTGATATGGTGGACCTCATGGTTGTGACCATACTGGATTAAAATTAAGCAAATAAGAAACTCAAGTGATCAATCTTCTGGGGAAGGTCTCTAGCCAAATAACTGAATCCTATGGCTGTTGCCATACTGGTGGTGGACATGGCATGTGAGAGCAGGCAGAGAGCACCTGGACAAAGAATAGCACTGCAAAAGACAACACTTCTGCATAGGAAACAATGAACAAACAAGCTCACTGGCTGCCCCTGGGAGTTATATTGGGGCTCAATACACCAGGACTATATAAGATAACAGTGATGTACTCATGTAAAAGGTATGAATGGCCATTGGTTGCAGGGTCAGGGTTTAACCAGAGCTTTGGGAGACTGTTCTAGAATTATTTCAAACTGATAACTTTTTTTTTTTTTAATATTGGATTATTCGCCAGGGGCTTGGGTGGGATGGATATGGCAGCGTAGCAAAGGCTGTCTGGAAAGAGCTGCTGTGATTGTGCATTTATGAACAGTTGTGCATTTACCAAAAGCAATCTGCAGTTTATACAAGATAAGGGAAGAATAACACTTTCCCCTCAATTGCTTGTGCAAGAACAACCCTGGTCTGTCAACAGTTGTTCCTCTCTCCTAATTAAAAACAAAGACTCTCTAATCTGTTGCTATCTCCTGCTTTTCCCTTTCCCTGGTTGGAGTGCTCATTCTCCTGCTGGGATGCAGGTTTGTGCCATGACCCTGTCCCACCCCTAGCTGGAGAAAGGGGGCTGTTCATGCTGCTCAGGACCAATTTTCATCTATTTTCTTGTGTAATTTCATCTCTCTCACTCTTTCAAAATATTTTACGAATGGGGGCTGGGGGGGGAGGCTGGTCAAGCGTGCTGTGCTGAGCATCCAAATAGCCTCATCAGGCAAATAGGAAGTTTGAATGTTGAGGGTTGTTACATCAACAAAAGAGCTGCTGATAGCAGAGCCTTGAACCCTGAAAGTCCCCTGGTCTTGTCTCTGTGTGCGACTGTCTGCTGACTCGTGGTTTTGCACTTGTAAAAGTGTCTGCTGGCCCATGGTTTTGTAAGCTTATCACCTGCTTTGCAAAGATCTCTGTATCTAGATCGCGTGCCTTTTTTTTTTTTTTTCTTTCCTTTTTATCACTAAGCTTTTTTAGTGAAAGCAACTGTTTTTTAAAGAGTTAGTAGGGTACTAAAAAAGTGGGGCGCTTTTTTTTTTTTTTTTTTTTTTAAAAAAGAGCACCAGGAGTAAACAGCACTTTTTGAGCAATGATCTCTATGCTTGGTGCCTATGCTGCATCCGTACATCAACTGTGGGAAGCAAAATCCCTGCTGGTGCTTTGTTGGGAATGACCTCCCTTCATGGGGTTGAAGGGGTTTTGGTTGTGCAGACTGTAGGGAAGGCGTGGGGACCTTGCATCATCTTGGCTGGAGAGTTGAATCTCTCCAGAGGAGCGTCTCGTTCTCTTATTAAATGGAGCTCAGCAGCCGGAGGGCAGAGTCCCCAGGGGCTGCGTGCGCCCTTCCTAAACCAATATTGCACAGTGGTTGTGAAGGGAACTGGTTTTGTTTCACAACTCCTTCATTCTCCCTACTCCAGCCGTGTAGCGTTATCTCCTGACATGTTGCCATTAACTCTCTAATTAGCCCTAGGGGTGTTCTGGGGGAGATAACGAGGCTATAGGAGCTCAAATAAGCAGCGTGCGCAGCTGTTTACCCAGGGTCGGAGGGCAGGGCTGTTGTGACAGGCGATTGCCTCGGGGAAGGCACGCTTCTTGGGGGAAGGAGAAGCTGACCTGCGCCGTGGGCAGAGCTGGGAGCAGGACTCTCCTGCCCTTGGCGAGTCCACCTCTTTAAGCCACCCCCTTTAAAAATGGGGGGGGGGGGGGGGGGGGGGTGCCACCACCCACTGTCACAGTGTGGTGGCCAGTGCTGAGCCCCTGCCCGGCACAGGCAGGGCTGCGGTGACACGGCCCCAGGGACTCGGGGATGTGGGGGACACTGGGGCTCCAGGGACACCTAGCACAGTGGAGTCGCTGGGGACCATGGGTGCTGAGAGCACGGGGACACCAAAAGTGTGGGGACATTGAGTGTGCAAGGCAGAGGAAAAGGATGAGCACAGGGATGTTGAGCTTGTGGGGACACCGAGCTTGTAGGGACACTGAGCTTGTGGGGACACCAAGCTCACAGACCAAGTGTGAAGGGACACTGAGTGTGCAGGGACACCAAGTGCACAGAGGGACCAAGCTCATGGGGACATAAGCTTACATTGACACCCAAGATCACAGGGACACCGAGCTCACGGGGACACTGAGCTCACAGGATTCTGCTCCCAGATGCTCTCTGGGGTCAGCAAACCCGGTGCAGGGTAGTCAGGGATGAGCAGGCCAGGGGTGACACTGGTGGCACTCGCTGGTGCCAGCAGTGCTCTCCATGGGCCAGGGCCGCACCCTGCCGGCAGCGTGGCGGGTGCTGGGTGAGCGGCTCTTAGTCAGGCTGGGTCACCGGACCCATTGAATCACTGGAAAATCCAGCTCGGTGACAAGGGACGGCTCCATCCTGCAGTGCTGGGCAGCCAGGGGACACCTGAGAGCACCAGAGCGCACGGCTCCTTGTGGCACCGGGGCTGCCGAAACGTGGGGCAGGAGGTGGGGGAGCTGCCAGCAGCAGAGTGGGGCTGTCCTGCAGCCAAGCGGTGGCACGGGGACAGCCTGGTCCCCATGGCAATCTGAAGGGATAGGAGCTGCTTGTGTCCTCACCCCGTGATAGCTTAGAGGGTCTCCGTGGTGCATCCCGGCTGGTCGGTGAGTCTCCGTCCTGAGGACAGGATGGGATGAAATAGAGATGGAGATGATGAAGATGATGGAGACTGGAGATGATGGAGACGGGAACAGCTCCAGTGACGGCAGGTCTACCCTAGGAGCGTGCAGGCAGCCGTGAGCCCCGGTTTGATCTTCGCTGCTTTCGCTGCAGTTGGACATTCCTGGTCTTCATCTGGGTGTTGAGCTTGTCCATGAAGAGGGAGTAGCTCCAGAGGATCCGACACCCCTCCAACTTCTTCTGGAAGATCTTGGTGGGTGCACTGGGGCCAGACAAGTGCCGGTGGCCAGGGTGGGGACTGGGGGCAGGGAAGAGCCCATCCAGGTTGCTGAGGAGCCCTCGCACCTTCCGGTGGGTGCTGGCCAAGCGTTGAAGGATTTCAGCACCTGGGGGGTTGAGGTCACGCTGGTGTTGAGTGATGTCCTGCAGCACCTGGGCCATACGGGTCATGGTCGCCCGCAGTCTTGGCAGCCCCCTGGGCCCCATCACTGGTCCCTGCAGCCACTCGGGAGGGCGGCTGCTGCGGCAGATGTTGTCGATGGCCAGGCGCTGGTCCTTCTCCTGTCCAGGGATGGGGAGGGAAGGTCAGGGGTGTGGGGACAGGAGCAGCACAGAGACCCCACCCACCATCCCTATGTCCCCCCATGGAGGGGACAGGAGTGACCCCCATGCCCTGGAAAAGGGGACTCACGTAGAAGGTGAAAAGCTCCTGCGCGTCCTCAGCCATGTGCCTCACCAGCGCCTGGATCTGCTGCAGGGTGGGGGGCTGCGGGGGTCGCCCCGCCTGGCCTGGCACCACCCAGAGGATGAAGAGCCCTTTGGTGACAGCTGAGGAGGAAGAGGAGGGAGGTGGGGGTCACTGGGGCATTGCTGGGTGCAGGGATGCAGCCTCCTTTCCGCACCAGAATGGCACAGAATCACTGGTCCCTGCCACAGTGACAGATGTTGGGGGCAGAGCTCAGTCCTGGGTGACCATCATCTCATCGTGGCCATCACCCTGGTATCGGGCCTGGAGGCAAGACCGGCATGTGCCAGCCACACATCCCCTCTGCCAAAGCCCCCAGTCCTGCTGCAGGAATGGACCAGCCTCTGTGCCAAAAGCCTGCTGGGATTCTGTCAAGGAGGAGGGTGAGGGTGATGAAGGGCCAGGGAGCACAGCCCGGCTGCAGCGGTGGCCCCAGCAGCTCGCCTGTCAGCATGGGCCACTGCTGAGGGGACAGTGATGATGCTCCTGAGTCCAGCTTTTTGGCTCCAGCCAGACCCTGTCCTGGCCCCGCTGTCACCCGTGGCCACATCCCAATGGTGGCTCTGGATGCAGTGCTGGACTGGCACCCAGCAACCAGCCCTGCTGCACTGGCGGGGTTGAAGGGCTTGGGCGGGGTGCAGGATCTGTGCCATCAAAGCTGTCCCCTGATCCTCTACCATCAGTCCCCAAACTGACCCCCAAACATCTCCCCTTCCGTGCCCCCTTCAAGGGGATCAAGGTGGGGAGCCCATCCCTGGTGCTCCCCATCCCACGTGCCACACTGGGAAATGTCCCTGTTCCCCGCTGGCACCCTCAGGAGGTGGCACAGGAGGCACAGCCCCAGCAACTCAACCCTCACGTGGGCCCCACCGCCACGCTCCCTCCTGTGGCTCCCAGCCGGCTCAGCGCAGCCAGTGCACGAGCGAGAGGGTAGTTGCAGGACGCCGGCAGACACCTACCTGCCAGCACGCCCAGGGGCCGCCCGTCGCACCGCATGGCCGGGGCAGGGTGTTTCGGCTGCCGGGCGCGCGAGCGACTTCCTTAACTGGTCGGCGATGGGGAAGCTGGCCTTTTAAAGAGCACCCATTCGCCCCCACCTCCGAAGGAGGCACCCGGACCCAACGGAAAGGCAGCGAGAAGTGAAGCCATGTCCCAGGGGCCAATGAGCGGGGTGAGCCGCCCCGGCGGGAGGAAATGATGCTGGCCGGCCGATGGGGTTGTTCTTCGATTCAGTTCCTCGAGGGAGTCCCAGTGGGTCCAGCCTGGGATAGCCTGTGGTTCCACCGCTCATCCAAGATCTGAACACACCGGCAACGCTGGAACCCCATGACCCGGCTTCTTGGGAAAGGGCTGTTTTGAGTCACCCCCAGTTTCACCACTCGGCACCCAACAGGCTGGTTGAACTGAAAACAGCCCCGAAAACCAAATGCGCAAGAGGGCAGTGGCACCCGGGGACAGGGTGTCAGCCACGTGGGGACACCAGTGTCCCCATCACAGGGGGCTTCGCATCCCAAGTGCAGCCATGGGAGCTGAAAAGCCTGCCTGGGAAAGGAGGGAGATGGAAAGGTGGGAAGTACGGAGCATCCCAGCACGGCTGGGGACTGCGCCCGGTTGCAGCGCTCAGCAACGGTCTGAAGGATGCTCTGTCCGTCCAGCCATCTTCTCCCACACACCCACCCTCTCCTCTGGGTGACAAATTTGGGTGCTGGCCAAGTGGGGAGACACCGGGCAGCACAGCCCAGTCCCTCTGCCCGACAGCACCCATGGGTGCCCCTGGGGAGGAAACGCAACCGCCCGGTGACATACGGCAGCATGGGGCCCTGGGTGTTGCTCAAGGGCATGGGGACCAAGGGCAGCGGAAACAAGGCACGGGCAGCAGCACAGGCAGGGTGCAGGCACAGGGTGCAGACAGGGGGTGCAGGCAGGGTGCAGGCAGTGGGTGCAGGCAGGGGATGCTGGCAGGGGGTGCAGGCAGGGGGTGCAGGCAGCACTGCTCTCACTGACATGTCACACTTATGCAACTCCATGATGGGAGACCCCCAGCTTGCACCACCTTGGCCTGGCACAGCCTCGCTGCTGCTGTCAGCACCTGGTGCAAGCCCCCCTCGGCCACCTCAGAAGCCCCATGTCCCCTCGCTCAGCAAGAGTTTTTTTTCCCACCCCGTAAAAATGTTTGTTCAGCCTGTTGAGATGCATGGAACTCCAGGTGGTTTTGGTGACCATCCAAAGTTGCCAGCAGGAGCAGAAGGAGACACCCTGAGCCAAACCAGTGCCTTCAGATGTCTTGGAGGCAGTGCAGGGGGAGAACCCAGAAGTAACAGCTCCTCTGGGGCAGAAGAGCACAGCCATGACTCACTTCCAGAAGAAGAAATGTTTTCTTTTCCCCAAATTTCCCCTCCCCAGACACCCTGCGACCTGCAGGACTTCCTGCTGAGGGAGCAGGGTCAGTGCTGCTTCCTCCACCAGCTGCTGCCTCCTCCTCGGGGCATCCCCTGGCAGAGGTGGGGGCTGGGCTGGGTTTGGTGGGGCTAGGGCAGGCAGGGATGTGCTCAGGGCAGCCCTAGAGGGGTGGAGGAGCCAGGAGAATGTCCTACTCTTTCCACACCTGCTTGACTGAAGTAGTTTGTCAGTCTAACCATCTGTCTAGCCAGACATGCTGTTAGCCACCTGTCCGACTCTCTACCTGTCCATCCATCCACCAGTATGTTAATCCATCCGTCCATCTGTCCATCCATCACTCCATCCATCCACTTGTCTGTCCGTCCGTCCATCCATCCATCCATCCATCCATTCCATCCACCCACCCATCCATGTCTCCCTCCCTCCCTCTCCAACCCCCTGCCCCTCCAGCATGTGGTGCCATGGCAGGACCCCCCGGGCACCTCGGCCAGGTGAGTGGGACCACACGGGCAGAACACGCCCACCACAGGTGACCTTGGCCCACCCGCACGGTTCTGTCACGTCACAGGGCTCTGCGTAGGGTCCCTGCCCACTCGGGCAGGAAGGAGGCCACCTCAGTGGCCACCCTGCTGGAGGAAAGCGGGTGTCGGAGGACTGTGCAATACCCAACGGGGACAAAAATAGCGCTGGTGACCGCATGGGCCGGCTGCAATTTCTTCATCTCTTGGGTGCGCGCGTCACCAGCATCTCATGACTCGGGAAGAGAGAGCGAGACAGGAAAGAAAGCGCCCGGCGCGGGCGCAGGAACCCGACAACTGTGCGGGAGCTGACGTGGGGAGGACGCGGCTGGAACCGGGCACAGTACCCCTCGGTGACCGGGACGGTGGGGGCCAGGGCTTGGGGACAGGACCCTGAGCCCCGCTGAGCTGCCCACCCCAGGGAAAAGACCCTGAGGAGGTTTCCACTGTGATCCTGCTCCCGAGGAATCTCACGTGTTGACCAGGAGTGGGAACCCAAGGCCACCCAGGGGCACCAGGACCCACTCACACAGCCACAGACCCTAAGGAGGTCACAGCACCCACCCAGGCAACACAGAAGGGGACAGCCCCCACCCTGTGCACCCCATTTTGCCCAGCTGGGGTCAAGCTCAGCCTTTTGTGCCTCAGTTTCCCCCCAGTCACTGAGAGGTGGCCCGTGGCTCAGTTTCCTCAGGGGCGGTGACTTGCTGGGGGGTGTCAGCTTTTGCACCTTTTTACACCCAAAATACGTGGCAGGTGAGTTGACCCCATCCTGGTGACCACCTTACAGTGGGGACACGGGGAGCACCATGTCCCCCTGTCACATCCCAGTCCACCCAGTGCCAGCAGCCAGGGGACCGGCTCTGGGCCATGACCTGCAGGGCTACATGGAAATAAAAATAATACAACTTTTATTGAGTTATTAAAAAATATGTGAAAACACAGCTTGGGAGGAGTTGGGGGGCACCACTGTCCCCCCATAACAGGTGACAGCCGAGGCAGGGACACAGGGCCACCCCGGAGGGGACACAGGGATGGGGATGAATTACAGCCCCTCCCATACACCTCAGAGACTTCTGGGGGGAGCCCAGCTCAGGGGATGCTTTCACCAGCTGTGGGGCCAGTCCAGGGGTGCTCCAGAGCATCACGGCCACCCCCTCGCCCAAGGAGACCACCCATGGGGACACAGAGAGGGTGTGGGGACATGTCACCCCCAGCACAGTGGTGGCACATCATTGCTCTCTGGCACGTACCCCCCACGTCCCCTCCTCCAGCAGGTCCCCAGGACTCCCCCTCCCCTCTCCTCCTGAGCCCCCCAACCCTGCACGGGCAGGGCCAGAGGCAGAGGATGGCCCCAGGCTGCCCTTTGGCCTCGCCCATGAGGTGGCACAGTGGGAACACTGTCCCACAGCCACGAGGCCACCAGGTCCCCAAAGCCACCGTGTCCCCACATCCCCAGCAGGCAAGGAGTGATGCTGCACCCGGCTCCTCTGCCCTGAACCGGGGCTGGTGGGGGGGGGAAACTTTAAAATTCAAAAATAACCAAGATAGGGGGTGAGGGGTCCCCACGGTGCCACTGCACAGGGCCACCCAAGTTGGGGACAGCCGGCCGCTATCTGCTGTTCTCCTGGCGCTGCTGCAGCAGCTGAATGACCTCGGCGATGCCCTCCTCAGGGACCTGCCAGGGAGGGGATGCAGAGCAGGGGGAGGGGGTCAGCCCCAGGGAGGGGACACTCAGATGGGTGACAGGTCCCCAGGAAGGGGTCAGGGGCTCACCAAGGCGTGATCGAAGTTGAAGGTGCTGATGTAATAGGCAGAGATGTCGGCGGCGGCCAGCGGCTCGGCAATCTGGGCCACGATGCCACACTCGTCTGGGGAGGCAAAGGGGACCCCCCCACCCCCCAAAACACCCTGGGCTGAGCTGTGGCCCAGTGCAGGGAGAGCTTCACCCATGGTAGGGTGGTGGCCCAGGGCTGGGGACACGGCCACCACAGCCACGCTCACCGAAGCCAAGCGGCTGCCCTCCAATCCGCACCATCCGCCACAGCTCTCCCGTGGAACTGGTCAGCAGCAGGTCACTGGGGAACCTGAGAGAGCGTGGAGCGTAACCCCCCACCCCGAGCACCCAGCCCCAGGGACGGACAGACAGCCCCATGGGCGGCACCTACCGCTTCTGGGTTTCGGCGTCCATCACGATGGAGATGTAGCCCTCGATGAGGGAGAAGGCGAAGAAGGTGATGGAGTTGAGGTCCTGGCTGCTGGTGCCAGACTCCCTCAGGGGGCTGCAGGATCGGGAAAAGGTCACATGGAGAGATCATGACCCCCAGAATTGGGAGGAGAAGGGCTTGCTGGTGGCACTGGGTGTCTCCCGAGCATCATGTTGGAGGGGGGGGAGGGGCAGGAGAGTGGGGACAGGAGGGGGTG
Source organism: Megaceryle maxima (assembly GCA_024605025.1). NCBI lineage: Eukaryota > Metazoa > Chordata > Aves > Coraciiformes > Cerylidae > Megaceryle > Megaceryle maxima. Next base: position 9,730 of record JANHGN010006620.1, on the reverse strand, counting down.
GTACCTGCAGGGTCTGCAGCTCACACAGCTGCCAGGCTGGGGGTCAGTGGGTGTCACACACAGGACAGGGCTGACACTGGGTTTTGGGGCATTCCCAAAATGCCACAGTGCCTCCAGAGCTGGGGAGGGTCCCTCCAGGAGGGATGCCATCGCCAGGGACACAGGAGGTCCTGGCCAGGAGCATCCCTGCACCCCAGTGCTGTTCCCACCAGCCTTTGGCAACCTGCCCTCCCCTGTCCGCAGCCCCCTCCCCAGGCTTTGCTGCAGTGGGGGACTGGTTCCCAGTTCACCTCAGGGCTCCCACCTCCCATAGTTGCAGTGTGACCCACAGCACCCATGTGGTTGCAACCCCCCCAGCACACTCAGGAGAGCAAAAACAGTTTGGAAAACACACCCAGAGCTTGAAAAGCCACCGGGACCGAGGCCGGGGGACGTGTCACCGCGGTTCAGGTGGCAGTGGGTGATGGGCCACCACCGTGTCCCCGTCCCCGGGACCCACCTGTGGGAGTAGAAGAGGACGTCGATGAGCATAGTGGCGATGGCAGGCAGCGTGTCGGGGGCCACGGTCAGGACGCAGAAGCGGGTCTGGGGGCTCTGCACGGGGTGCAGCGTGGGGCTGGCGGCTGGCAGGGGGAGAGCCACCCGTCAGGCGCAGGGACGGCCTGGGGACGGTCCCGCAGTGCCACCCCGTGGCCGCAACAGCCACGACCAGGCATCCCTGAGGGAGCAGAGGGGTGGCCCTGGGGCGGGGGGTGGTCACCCAAGGCTGTGGGCATCACCGGTGGGAGCTGGAGTATCTCGGTGGGGATGGGGTGGCCCTGGGGACAGGGTGACCGTGGGGGACATGGGATCTGGCATCACTCACCTGGCTTGGGCTTGAGGAAGCCATTGCTCACGTCGTCACAGGTGACAGGGACACACTCGCCACTCTCCTCCTTGTAGATGTCGAACTCCCCAGCCAGCGTGTGGATCACCACCGGCAGGTCCCTCTCCCGTACCTGGCCAGGGGAGCAGGATCAGGCCCAGCGCCACCACCCCTTCCCAAAGCCCCCCCTGCCCCACTGGCTGAGTGTAATGGGGTCCTCAGACAGCTCTGTAAGAGCCAGAACCCCCAGGGGACCAGGTACCACTGTCCCCATCCCCACGCAGCACTCACCAGGATGAAGTCGGTCTGGTACGTGGAGAGCATCAGCACCGAGACGTGGTGCTCGGCCAGCGGCGCGATGACCGACCTGGCGATCTTGGTGACACCGGTGGCCTGGCTGCCGGAGGGTGCCCGGCCATTGGAGACGACACTGAGCACCAGCCACGTCGAATCCGCCACCTGCATGAACTCGGAGGGCGGCAGCTCTGCGTGGGAGAAGGGGAAACTGAGGCACGAGGGCTCAGCGCAACCCAACGGCGCCTGATGCCGCCTACCCCCTCTGTCCCGCAGGGCTCACACCGGCTCAGGCACGCTGTGTCACACCGTCCCTCGAGACATGAGCTGGCCTGGCAGAGCCAGGACAGGACCAGGAGAAGGAGTGGGTCTGGAGATGCTGGTCTGGGGGTGCAGACCAGCACCAGCCACGAGCACAATGAGCCAGACAGGGCTCAGCTGCCCCGTGGTGTCTGAACTCGGCCACAGCAGTGAGCGGGGACAAGGCTATGACCTGCCCCCCCGCCCAGGACATGTCTCTCCTCCCCACACCAGCACTCTGAGCTGGGTGAGAGGGGGTGGCAGGGTGTGTTGCACCCCAAAACTGCCACTGCCAGGGCCCTGGGGCTGCCCAGCTCACCATCTGCCCCCAGGAGCCCCCAGCCCAGCACTAGCGATGCTCAGGGTCGGGGGGACAGACATGGTGTGTCAGAGGGGACAAGGGCAGGGCCACCTTGCCACCCTGGGGGTGCCAGCAGCTTGTGCCAGCTCAGGGGGGACGGGCAGAGCCCAGGCTGGCAGGGGGACAGGGCTGTCTCCCAAAAAGCTGCTTTTGTTGGCAGGGAGGGTGAGCTCTGGCCAGTTCCTTCCTGCCCCAGGACTGGGGGGACAGGGGCTGAGCTTGTGCATCCCCCATTGCACCCACAGTCCTGTCCAGGGGAGGTGCTGATGCTGCCAGGGTTCCCCCAGGACTCATCCACGCAACGCCCCCCATTCCTGGCATCCCCTTCCCCACACCACGGCACTCCCTGGAAGGGACAGGGTGGGGTGGGCACCCAAGAGGGTCTCCAAACCGCTTCCCCCACCCGTCAAAGGTGGGAGGCAGCACCCATGGGAGACGGCCCCGCACCAGCACCCAGCCCTTTGGTGGGCACCCGGCATCCCAGCCCAGCTGAGAAGGCAAACTCATCACACCAGTGGCTATGGGGAGGTCACCCCAGGGAGGGGTCCAGCACCCAAGGGGGGGGACCCCATTATGGGACGGGCTTTGGCACCCTGCTGCTGAACTGTGGCTCGGGGCAGGGCGGGAGCGGGGCCGGATCCGGGGGCCTTGGCGGGTGTTTCCAGCGGCTGTTCCTGCGCAGGAAGCGCCAGAACGGCCTCGGCTCCAGCCCAGGGTCGGGCTTTGGGGCCGGGGCGGGGCGGGGGGGGGACACCCGGGGACACGGGGTCCCATCCCAGCACTCAACTGCTTAATGGCTTTTCAACACCACCCAGGGCGGGTGCATGAGGGTGCAGAGAGGACCCAACTGTGCCTGTTCCCCACCCCAGGGTTTAATCCAGATCCCTGAGGGAGGAAAGAGGGTACAGCCGGGGGGTCCCCTCCCCAGCCCCGCAGCGGGGGGATGCTGGCAGCCCCCCAGCCCCGGCGGGGTACGCAGGGCGCAGCAGGACCTCTGGCTCGCAGGACCATTGTTCGGCACTTCCCGCCCTCCCCTCGGGATGGAGGAATATTTGTCCACAGGCCCCGAAATAAAACAATACATGGGGAACGGCTCTGGCTCTGGAGGGGGGAGAGCTCAGCCCCACAGCCCCTTCCCCGAGGAAAGGGAATTGGGGGAGAGGTGGGAGCTGGATCCGGCCAGCGAGTGCCCCACGGCCGGAGCGCTGACCCTTGCTCCTTGGGGCATGTCCAAGGTGATAAGCTGCGGCCGGCTCCTGCAGCCTGGGCAGGAAGGTTTGGGCGTGGGGAGCCAGGTCAGGATCCGGCCCCTCTGGCACAGCCCGTTGGGCCGGTACCTCCGGCAGGCCCAGCGGTGATGCACGACACGCTCTGGGTCCTCAGCGGTTGGGACGTCACCCAAGGGGCTCACCAGCGGTGGGGAGGTGTGGGGATGGCTCATCTGGGGAGCGACACTGACTCGGAAGGGCTCAAATTCCCCAGGACACCCCAAAACCTGGCTCCTGCTACCAGGCAGCACCCTCAGGCAGGGCTCACCCTGCCAGCCCGGGCGGGCACAGATTTGGCCTCACTCTGCCGAGGCACCGTCTGGCCCTGGCCCTCACCGGGCAGGGGAAGAGATGAAAGCGGCCAAGGGAACGATGGCAGGAGGTCTAGAAGCAGCACCCTGAGCGGGCAGGGAACCCAGAGTGCTGCCCACAGTCATCCCAGGGAGTACCGACCCCCTGCCTGTGCTTTCAGCTCCCCACAGACCATTCCCACCGGTCTCCCAGCCCAGTCCCATGAGGCGGCGGAGCCGCAGCTCTGCCTGGAAGGGGATTATTAGCGGGGAGAGCCGCGGCCGGGCAAGCTGGTACATCCCCGGCGCAGGCGCCGAGGGGCTGGGAGCTCTGCAGCCGGGAGCCGGGGATGGGCACGTACCGAGGGAGCCTCGCTACAAGCCGGGACTCGCTCCCCGCAGCCCAGGCCCGGAGGTTGGCTGCGCTCGGCCGGGCTGAGAACGTGCACAACTCACGTCCACAGTGCCAGCCCACCCTGCGAGGGACCGGGTGGCCGCAGAAGCCACCGCACGGTACCTTTAAAGCCCTCCTCGTCCAGCATGATGGTGTAGTCTTCGGGGGTCTCTGTCAGGCTGAAGAACTTACACCTAGAAACGAAACCGGTGCTGCTGACACCAACATCGGCCGCCTCCCGGGTACCGGGACGGGGCTGTGCGGTGCCGGGCACCGGAGGGAGGGAAGGAGGCCGGGGAGGAGGCCGGTACCTGCAGCGCTGGGGGAGGAAGAGCAGCTTGAGCAGCGGGTGGGTGTAGAGCCAGAGCCCGCGGCGGGCCAGGCTCAGCACCCGCACCCGGTGCTCCAGGATGTGCAGGTCCATGGCGGACGCACCGGACCGGGCCCCGTCCCGGTTCCCGTCGCCGCCGCTGCCGCTGGGAGCGCGGCCCCGCCCCGGCCCCTCCCCGCGACGCACCGTGGGAGGGGCAACCGGCCACCCCGCCCAGGGACCGGCCCCGGGCCCCCGGGACATCCGCACCGGTTCCGACTCGGAGCCCCGGGACCAGCCCCAGTTCAGGACCCGGGGTGCCCGACCCAGAGCCCCGGGACCAGCCCCAACCGAGAGACTTGGCGTGCCTAGATCCGGAGTCCTGGGGTACCCCCACCGGCTCCCCTCCGGAGCCCCGGGACCAGCCGCAATTCAGGACTCGGGGTGCCCTACGCAGGGATCCGGGACCAGCTCCAGCCCAGAGTCCCGGGGTACCCGCACCAGATCCGACCTGGAACCCCGGGACCAGCCCCAATTCAAGACCCACGGTGCCCGAAGCAGCCCCAGTTCGGAGCCCCGGGATGCCCGACCCAACGCTCTCAGCTTCACCCAACCCTCCCACTGTGAGCCCTGCCCGACTCAGCCCCCACCTGCCAACACCAGTCAGGCTGGCACTGGACCCGCTGGGGGCCCAGCTGTTGACCCCACCGTATCCCCTGCACCCCAGCCAGACTCCACCCAGCATCCTCCCAGCTCCTCCCCACTCAGTCCCCATTCCACCGAGCCCAGACACTCCAGCCTGGCAAGGGGGGGGGCTGACCCAACCCAGGGCAGCGGCCCCAGAGCCGGGGTGTGCAGGCTTGCAGTCCCAAACAGACCCTGTCCTGCGGCAGCTCCCCTGGGAACAGGGAGTTTGAGGGCAGGAACAGAGGTTTGGGCAGAATTATTGCTTGCAGGAAGCAGAGGAAGGGAGGGCCTGGGCACCATTCTGTGGGTGGAAAATTGAGCTCTGGGGTGTCATGGCATAAGTGGGGGTCTCTGGGCTCTGTCCACAGGAGCTGTGACATTGGGAGAGAGGAACGGGTCTGGGTGCTGGGAAAGGAGCTCACCCCATGGCAGCTCTCCAGGGCTTAGCAGCCACAGCGGCCAGTCACAAGCTGGGGCAAGTCTCAGCGTCCTCCCATTTACCCTTCAAACAAGGGCAGCCCCAGGGCTGGGTGAGACAGCGAGGCCAGGTCAGGGCTTGGCCACCCTGGGTGGCTCCACTGGGGCAGTGAGGGGGGGGGTGATGACAACAGGACCCTTTCCCGGCCTCACTGGAGCACACTGGGGAGGCAGGGCCCAGGCCAGCATTTCCCCAAAGCTGGAGCTGGTGCTGCAGGAGATGGGAGATGCCACCCCCGGTCCCGTGCCCCCCTTTAGCCCGCAGCACCGGAGGGTGACGGGAAGAGATGGTGGGAGCCGCAGGCGCTGCGCCTTTACACAATCCTGCTTTATTTACCCCTTTGTACAAAACCTTTTTTTTCCCCGCTGTATTTTACAAAGCAGCCCCCGGCCCTTCGGGGGTGCAGGGGGGAGAGAGGGGACCCCACAACCGGGCAGCACCCAGCCACTTGCTCACCCCCTCTCACCCCTGCCGGGGCCTCGGGGGGGGGCGGCAGCGGTAGGAACTCTCCCCCCTGAGCGGTGAGGAGCCCAGGGATGGGGTATGGGGGGGGGGGCTTTAGCCCCACGGTTGTGGTCTGGCATCAAATCCCGCTGCCTCCGGCCGCATCCTGCCTCGGTCCCTGTCCTGCGACGGTTACTGCCACGGAGGAATAATAAATAGGCTCAGTGAGTAGGTAAGTTCGGTACTACATATAGGGCTACAGCTTGATATATCCTCACTAGATGAAGAGAAGGGGGGGGGGGGGGCGAGGGGGCCCCCTGGCAGCTGGCGGACCCCCAGGCCCCCTACGG
>JANHGN010006619.1:0-13628 GCA_024605025.1 Megaceryle maxima | reverse complement strand
ACCCTGCGCTGCTGGGCCCCCTGCTCTGGGTGCCCCTGCTGGGTGGAGCAGGGGGGTGGCACCAGGTGATCTCCAGAGGTCCCTTCCAACCCCACCGTGCTGGGGTTCTGTAATAATTGAGGTGCTGTGCAGCCAGGCGCTCCCATTTTGCAGTGCCTTGCGTGCAGCCCTTTTGTTAACAGCCACGCGGCACACGGGGTCCGAATCCAACAAACTGCAGAAAGCCCCAAGGCTCTGCCTCCGCCGACACAGAAAACACTGAGCTCGGGGGTAGTTGTCAGCAGTCAAGGGCAGTGCTCAGTAGTCAAGAACTGGGTGGATGGTCAGCTTTGGGCAGACGGGGGAGCGTGAAGCGACCATCTGCTCTGCGCTGGCAGCGAAGGCTTGGGGCGGCGCACGGTGTTTCCTTGCACAGAGCTCATCTTTCTTTCCCCTTCGCACTGCGCTGTTTGGAACGTTGCTTGTCAGTGCTTCTGGCAGAACTGAACAACTGTCACTTTCCAGGGAGAAGTGGAAGAGATTGAACTACAAAACAAAAATCTACGTCAGGAAAACGAGGAGCTGAAAGCAACTTGTGCAGGTCTCCAGAAACAAAACACCGATCTGCAGGAAGAGCTCAAGAGGACGCAGGTAAAGGAAAAAAGTTCATGTAATAAGTCAGAAGCTGTAAGTCTGCAAAATGAAAAGGGTCTGGGTCAGGTCTTGTTCCACTGTATGCTTCCAGGAGAAAATCAGTTTCTCCTCATATCATCTGTTTAATCCTTTACAAATCGTACATCTCTACTGTGAGAAGAACAAGAGAGGTGTTCAGACAGGGGAGTCGGGCACGTGCAGGAAGGGGAGTGTTCAAAACATTTGTAGGCTGTCCTGAAATCACACTGTCATTCTCTTTTCCTCCTTCAGTTTTGCTCAGGGCTTAATATAATGAAATGGGGTCTGAAAGAGTAATCAGGATGCAAAGGAGAGATTCTCCTCCTTCAGATGGCCGCCCAGCAGGGCTCCATTTGAGCGGTTTTGCTGTTCCAGTGCAGAGCAGGACTATTGCTTGGGTCCCATTTACCTCCCGTTCACCTCACTGTGATTTTCAGGAGCTGCAGAATAGTTTTGAGTCTCTAAGGAGAAGCGCAGAGACACTGGAGCTGGAGCTGAATTCCCTGAAAAAGGAGAATAAACATCTAAAGGAGCTGGATGACTGCAGAGTGGCAGAGCTGCACCAGTAAGTGTATTTCCAACGTATCTCAAACCAGGAGCTCATGTAAGCACCTTGCCATAGGCTGACATTTCCAGCCATGAACGCCTGGCGTGTTTTGATTTGTTCTGAGTAGACTCAAAGAGCAGATTCGGAATGTGACCTCTGAGAAGGAACACCTGGAAAACAGACTGAAAACAGCCCTGGATCACATGGACCAGCTGCAGGTAGCAAACACAGAGCTGCCCTCCTTTGCTTTTATGACCTGGCTGTGGTGGAATCAGTTTCCCTCTGACTGAACTGAGCAATCTTGAGCACGAATGTGGTATGCTAGTTTCTTTTTAGATTACGTGGGTTCTTTAGGAAAATGTCAACCTTTGGTATGATTTGACCCACAGGAAACCTCAGGAAAGCTGTGTTCTGGCAGGAAGGGTAGAGAGGGGTGTGCTAAGAGAAAATGTAAGGATTTTATTCCCTGAAAACATCCCCTTGGCATGCTCATTAAGTTGACCACAATAGAGCTGTTGTTTACCTCCTGCTAGCTAAGGATCCAGGCAGAAAATGCTTCTGTTTTGAAAAACATTCTAAATTTATGTTCAATATTTGGGTGAAAATGAGACTTCTGGCTGGGAGTTATGAGAGGAAGATTGAAAATAGCTTGGTTGTTAGGTCTGGGACTTGGGGGACCCAGAACAACAGGCCAACCATCTGGCTGTAGAGTCTGTTTTTCTCTTTGTTCTCAACACTTCCCAGACTGGAAGTGTCGTGTTGAAACCTAGAAAGCTCTGCAGAGACCGCAAGAATAAACAGTGTTCCAGTGAATACATCACCTCCACTCTATCCCCTTGTAACTGCTCAGTTTGTACAGAGGTTTTAATGGAAAAATGTTTGCAGACAAAAAAAAAAAAAAAAGAAGAAAAAAAGAGATTTAAGTGGCTGTGGGTTCTGGAGCTTTTCCCTCTGCAGCAAAAGGTGCCTCAGAGCTGGTCGACTGTTGGTTTTCATACACTCTTCTTTCTCCCTAGTCTCAAGTGTTGAATTATGAGAAAGAAGTGGAAAACCTATCTCAGATGGACCGTGACAAGACAGAGCAGCTTGAAAGTTTAAAAGAGGAGAATCGCGAGCTACGTGTGACTAGAACTCAGCAGGTAAAGCCCTCCCAGAGAGCTTGGGGGAGCCGGGGCAGAGAGGTTGAGGCGTCCTTGGCAGGGAGCAAGTACAAATGTTGCTGCACCAAAATAAGCTGTCAGCAATATAAAGTTTCTGTTCTGTCGTTTGGTGCTCTGCCCCACGTCCTTCTCCAGCACCTCTTTGCAACTCTGCTTCTGAAAATCTGTGATTTCGGTGCAGAAGGAGCAAAATCGGGAGCTTGGCCATTGCATGTGAAACGTGATGGGGTCGGAGGCCAAACACTCTCTTTGTGCCTCCCTCTGTCTGCAGAAGGAGCAGCTGCCCCCTGCTTTTGGGAGGGCATCTGGGGAGGTGGTCCCCATCACAGCTCTGCTGTATTGTGTCGAGCCCGCGGGTACCAGTGCAGGGGAGCTGGGGTTCATGGACAGCTCTTGTTTTCCACCTTCTTTCGATGTGCAGAACCATCACAATTTCCCTGTGATGTTGCAGCTGACTGTATATATAACAAATTAGGTTTATGGGCAAAGGGCTTGCGTTTCTTGGGTAACTTCTGCAGACCTTTTAGAAGTAATCCACAAAGCTCAGCACTGGAAATCGCTCCCTGAAGGAGCATGAAGGATAGAAAAGGGCAGCATGCTGCAGCATTTCTTTCTGCTGAAGAAACCATCGCTGGCAATGGCTGAGGCCATCACGTCATCTTTAGCCTGTTGCCCCAAGTGACCTTCTAAAAATGCTTCTCTCTGTACGTGCTACTTGGGAAGCTTTTGGAGGCTCTGCTCTCCCTTTGGCTTTGAAAATTAGATGCCTAAAATAGATGATGGGATTACCCCCGCCGTGATGCCAAATGTTAGGGATTCCTAGAGTGATACTCTGAGGTATCACAGAATCCCCAAGTCCTCCAGCTTATCTTATTTACCAGTTTCATTCAAGAGTCAGCTACAAAATGAATTCCTAAGGATGTATTGTCAGCACAGGTCTCACAGCACCAGGACACCTGGCAGACCTGGGTAGCTCTCACCTGCCAGCGTGGATTTTTCATCCGAGTTCCTTTTCCTCAGCCTCCCTCTTTGTTTGACCTTTGGAGGTCATGAGTCATCTGATGTGTTGTAATGAAAATACGGAGCGTGAGTGGTGACATGGAGGTATTGTGGGTGATGAATGATGAAATGGTGAAACTCCCACTGAAAGTGATGGGTTATTTGTTGGTATAAATGCAGCATAAACCAGCTTTTTTTGCCAGTTTCCCATGATTTACCAAATAACACCTTCCTTCATAGCAACAAAACCACGACTTAATGAAACAACTTGAGGAGCAGAAGCGTTTGCTTCAGATTCTGCAGGCAAAAAAGAATGAGGCTGATGAGGAAAATCAGGTGAGCACTTGGCACAACTCCCTTCCCTTTCTCCTGTAGTGAATATGACTCTAATCTCAGTCTGGTGAGTTTGGCCCCATTAACCCTTCTGCCAAACAGATCCCTCGTTGTGCCGGCACACGGACTGTCCCCCAAAGCTGGGCTGACTGCAGGCTGCCAATGGCTGTGTGCCTACACTCGCAGTAGGTTGTTGCTGCCACATCTGTACAGCCTAAGGGGAAGGGTCTAATAACTTGCCCCTTCCCCCCTCCTCTGAATAGACTGGTTTGCCCAGAAGAGCACGGGGACCTTCAAAGACTCCTGTTGTTGGCTTCATTCTGACACCACTGAAATGAATGGACGGACTTGTTTAAATGGATATAGCCTTTTTGTGCAGCCTAAACAATGGCTGCTCAGTTTTGTTCCTTACTCTGCATGACTGCAGGATAGTCTTCTGTCTTTTAAAGAGTATTGCTCTGTTGTGATCGTCTCGTCTGCCTTTCCGAGCACGGCACGGAATAGGTCCCTGCCCTTCCTTACCTCACTTTCCCATTCAGTCGAGCAGGACTAACGCTGAGCTACCTAAAAGAAGTTCAGAGCAGTTTTGGCTCTGATAGAAAAGGATCTGTATGAGAGCAAAGTGTGACTTTCCACTGAAATGGGCTCCTGAGCTTCTGGAAATTCATCCGCCCTTCTTCTGTCCCTCTGCAGAAGCTAAGGGAAGAGAACGACGGACTCCTGAGGCACCTCTCGCAGGCTAGAGGGGTTTCTTCCATCTCTGTTGCTCCACAGGCTCAAGCTGCAGTTCCAGCTCCTGGAGCAGGAGGCCTTCTGTTTGGAAATCCATATTGTGGTGAGATTACTTGGCATTCTGTCTGAAACCGCAAACACATGGCAGTTAAAGTCCCAGCAAATTACCCTCCCTCTCGAACGGAATGCTGTAGAAAAGACATTATTAGCAGCACCTCTGGGCAGCTTTGCACGCGTGCAGATGACTCAACAGCTGCCAACTGCTGCCAGGTGTTAAGAGTTCACCAAAGTCATCAGCTGGCTGCTCATTTTCTGCCAAGAGAGACAACTATTAGCTAGTTTATTCAGCTGTGAGACTGCTCGTGCTGTGGCTTCTGTCCAGCTGCCATAGTCCAAATATAGAGCTTTAGATCCAGAGCCACATCCTCAGGTTTCAGGCGTTACTAGTTATCGGCACTTTACTTTGTTCATCCTTTTGCTGTGGCTAAATCCACAACTTCTTCTTCCAGCTGCGGGAGCAAACCTGGGAGCAGGAGCTGCAGACATAGTAAGTAAAGTGGACACTTGATGTGAATGAGTGGTTTGTGGACACAGGTTAGTGGCTTGAAATAAAAAGCTCCGTGTTTAGCTCTGTAGCCAGTTGTCTATTTACTGGTTTAGTCCTGGTAGTGGACAATAATGTAGAGCCACTTATACTTAGTATGTAGAGTTCTGTGTCTAAAGGAAGAGAAAAGAAACTCTCTTGATCTTAATCTTTAAGGACCGGGTCTTGGCAGCATCTAATGTCAGAATGAGCAGCGTGCAGCTGCTAAATACCTTATTTTGTATTGGAGACATGGACATGTGCTATGTGGGATGGAAAGTCAGAGTGCCTCAGAAGCTCTTGACTTTTTAGTGCTATTTAGAGAAGCCTGAAGACACTTGAAAACTTGAGGGTGTTAGAAGTCAGAGACACTTGTCCAAAAGTGATAATATCTGTCTACTAAACGCTTCTGTTTCTTCTCCCCAGGTATAGTTTTTAAACTGACTTTATTTTGCGTTTGCTCTGTACTTCAGGCTTCCATAAGGAAATGCCCCATGTGCGATGAGGTGTTCCCTGAAGATGTTGAAACAAGTCAGTACGAGGCCCACGTGCAGAGCCACCTTCTGGAGTGCCCACTCTGCAACGAGTCCTTTGAAAAGTCCAATAAGCAGGTGTTTGATGACCATATGTTTTGTCACGGCCTGGAGTAATCCAGAGTTTGTATCTGCTCTGTAGAATAGGCGGCAGAGGCCGCAGTGTAGAATAGACCAAAATCACCGTATGGGCTTATTTCCCGCTGAGGTCGCGCAGACGGGACCGGCTGTGCCTCTGCCACTGCAGTTCTGAGCTCTCGGTTCCATGCAGCTTATGAGCAACACGTAAATCGGGTCAGACGTCTGCGTCCTGAAACTGAATCACCGTCACCAAACCTAAGTCCTCTGTCTTGGATCCAGTGTAGCTGGTTGTTAAATGAGTTACAAATCCTGTAATTGGTAATGTAGTTGAACGTGGGCTAGGATTGGCCATGTAAGCGTCCGTCCGGGCAGGGATCCAGGCGACAGGCTGTAGTACAGCAGTTTCCTGTACTTGGCTGATACATCTCGATTATTATGGGTTCCTTCTTTAATGCAGCACTGCGATTGCCAACCAAAGACCAGAAACCTTGTATAACCTTAGGATCACACCTTCAGTCCTGCTCAGCTTCTGGAATGCAGAATTAATTATGAACAAGTTAAAAGCTCTAACTGAAAATGCATCTCGTCCTTCACCATCAGTCGCAAAGCAAGCGAAGGAGACATCTTTTTTTATAAAGAGGCCGAATATCCGTGTGCTGATGTGAAGGTCTCGGGCCGTCCTTCCAGCAGAGCAGGAGCACAGCTGCTTCTGGGGTGAGGCCACTAAGCTGCTTTCTCTATCCATCTCAAGATGGGGAAAACCTGACATTTCGGGAAGAGGGAAGGTCAGCGTGGTGGGGAGCCCGCGGAAGAGCAGTAGCTGAGCTGTCTCGGCAGCGCGGAGGATAACTGGTGTCTCGTCAGAAAGGGGGCATCCTCATTTAAAGGAAATTATGAATTTGGATTGTTTCTCTTTTATGTTTCTAAACCTTCTTGATTTACCAAGAAGAGCCTGTTCTCAAACCAAAAGATCGTGAGTCAAAACTAAGTGCCTTGGAACATTAGGTGCTCTGTGCACAGGTCAGCCAGTTGTTATTTTTATTTCTGCTTCAGGAGTTTCAGTTCATGATTTATGGCCATTTTTCCCATGCAAATGCAAATGGGGAAAAGTTTATGATCCTGTGTCCTGCTGAATATCTGAAGCAATGGAAAATTCTAAGATGTTTGTGCAGAGTTTTAGGACTAGAGCAATAAAGAGTTCAAAATGTCTTACCAGCTTGACCCTCCGCAACCTTGTTATCAATTCAGGTTTAAATAAAAGCCCTTCTGTCTTGAGATTACTATACTGGTAAGAATTATTTAAAAAAATAAACAAAAACCAAACTGTAAAAGCAAATAACAGCAAAAAAAAATAAAAGCTATATGGGAAAAATCTTTGAAAAGAAGTCTATGTCTCTTGTTTCTTAAATAAATAAATTGGAGGATTGATGGGGGTCTTAAGGGAGCTGTTTGCAGGCTTTCAGTTACTTGCTGAAGCTTCTAACGAAGTAGTTAAGCACCTCTCTGAATAACTTTGCGCGTGCAACGTGGTGTCCCTGCGGGTAGCAGGAGTGCTGCTGGTGAACAGAAAGCACAGATTTCTCTGTCTGATCCTCAGGGGCTCCTCAGGGCATAGGGATAGGTCACAAAGACCAAGGGATAGTCTGGGATAACGAGGACGAATCAGGACAGGAAAATGAGCTGGCTGGGATCGAGTTGTGTGTATCTGTCCCTGGTAGCACTGATCTAAAAACCAAGAGCTGGCCCAATTTCTTCCACATCAGGAATGTGCAGCGTATCGGCACCTTTTTTTCCTTAGGCTAGGAGAAAAAGCTGAAAACCTCCTCATATACAAAATACTACTTAAAAAATACTTGCTCTTGTGCATGTTGGACATTACAGAGTATTCTATCTCAACGCTCCCGGCATAGCTGTATCCCGACTTTGACAACCAAACGTTCCACCCAAAGGAGGCTCATTTTGAACTGAATGCTCGTTTTCCTCAGGAAAAGCCCCATCATTTTTCAAGAAGACACCTTTTCCCCCCCAGCCTTTTCCCCTACATCCTCACTGGCGCTGCCGGTGCCAAGGGTCGGTGCCCCGGCATTGCCTCTCCTTCCCTTTTTCCACGGGTGCCCATCACTTTTCACCCGCCTGCTCCTATCATTGCCACAAATCTTGGTGCCTGTGTCGAGGTGTCAGCCCTGGGACACAGGCAGCAAGCGGGTGACCGGCAGAGGGGGTCAGACTGCAATAAATCTCAGGAGGATGTTGGCTTTTGGAAGTATTTTAAGGTATGTCATTTGTTTTCTGTAATAATGACACGGATTCAGACTCCAGCCATATACTCGGGCCTGATGCAGGTCATACCTTCCCTACCCTGAGCAGCCGGGGACCAATTTACCCCTAAGCACAAATTACATCATATATTTTCTGACCAAGTTTTCATTTTGCTTGTAATTTACAACATTATTTATGTTACTGCTGCGTTTAGCCTTTGGAATCGTAAGAGGTTTCAATCCTATCTCAATTTTATGGTTTAATACAGAAGTAGCTCAAATGGCTGATAATTAGATATAGTTATACTTTGGATGAGATCCAATATTACATTGGTATGTATTGGATAAGGACCTTGAAATAAATTTCCAGAAGGGACAGGAGGGGTTTTGGCACAATTTATACCCGAACTCACGTAGCATCTGACCGGGCATTCAATAGAAATGTGCCTAAAAGGAAGAAGTTACACTTAGTGGGCCAAATCTCTCTGAATATAGATCTTTTTAAACCTTCACGGGGCTTATCAGTTTGGTCCAGCTTAGGAACTGGCCCAGTTTGCTTTCCGTCAGCAATCGCTGCTCCGCAGCAGCGTCGCATTTTCTGTTCCCTCAGCCAGGGGAAGCTGCTCAGCCTCGGAGCTCTCGTTCCTCTGCTCGGCCCTTTTGCTTCTCCCTTATTTATCTCAGGTCCTTTGCCATCCTTTTCCGAGAAGCTGGTTCTTCCCTTGGGCTTTCTCTCTCATTTACAGAGAGTATATTTTGAATATATCTGTCCCTGCCCGCAGAACGTCGTTTTCCAGTTAACAGGTACATTTCTGTGTGAGTAAAATGCAAACCAGGTAACTCCTCTCGGCTGCAAAGACACTGCTAACTCTGGTCACAGAGGGCATCACTTACGACTGATGCCAGCTCATTTCATAGGAAAGACCAGTGTTTTGCCTGGGAAAAACTATTTTTGGTGCAGAAAAAGAGAGACTGTCTGCAAGGGAGATGGTTACAGACTCCATATTCCCAAACTATTTCATCCCTGAAAGCTGGAGTATCTGGACAGATGCTGAAATAACCTGCTGGTGGCTCAGCTTTTTCCAGAAAATGATTCCCAGTTGCTTGGGCACAGTCCCCTTCCTCACTTGAACAGCCTCCTTCCTCTACCCATTCTCCTCCTGGTTCCTCTTCATGCATCCGTGTCTTCTTTCCTCCTCCTGGCAGACCAGTTTGGACAGTCAGCGTTGTCCATCTCCTCCCAAAGCACGCGTGCGGCCGAGGGGGAGGCGGGGGCATGGAGCATGGTCCATCTGGCAGTGCTGCCGCTGCTGCGCTTCTCTTGCTTCACCTTAATGAGGCTCCTGTGGAGAGCAGGGGAAATAAAAAGATTCCTAACAAAAGGAATGTAAACAGACAAGATGCAGGTAAACAAAGGAGGGAAAGGAAAAGCCATGTACAAGCCAGCGATGGAGTGGTTATACTCAGTAATCAACTTGTCAGATTGATTTTAAGACGCAGAAGAGATCGATAATTCTTTACAGCAGCATAATGCACATCGAGGGTTTGGAGCGTTTTGATCAGCAAAGTCCTTGTTTCAGGGGTCAGTCCCGTGCTTGCTTAGTGAGCAGGGGTGCTTCTTATCTGGCGTGTCAAGAGTGGGAAGGGTGGCAAAAAATATCTTCAAATGCCATTTAGACTGTCCCAGTGGCTTAGGTGGGACAGCTCAGAAAAACCTGGGGAAGGCTCACGGGCCGCTGCAAGACTGAGAAATTAAGGTATTACGCTTACGCAGAGGGACTTCTCTTATTTTGGAAGGAGACGTTTCTCTTTGTTCAGCTGTGGAGATCCAGACCGACCTATTCCTGCTTGCACAGGAGTCAATGGGTCTCTTTATCTCCAGTGCAGTAGCCCAAAGAGAGGGTGCTCTGTGGGTATATGACGGCACGAAATCCAAACGCTGCCATTTATCACCCTCTTTGTCCCGAATTAAATCACTACGTGAAACGCGCTCAAGAATCGAACCTTCATTGTTTTGTTGGTGAGAGGATTGGGTCCCAGAATTACATCAGTTGTTTTCTCTAAACAGCTATTAGCCTCCTCCATTATACTAACAGAACTGGTTTCCATCCTCTGGCTCATTTATTCCAAACCAGCATTATTGAAGTGAATGGGGTCTAGGCCCTGGATATTAGAAGAGCTGTTGGTCTCCTCATAAATAACAAGTTGTCAAGGATTTTAATGGAAACCCTCAGAGTGCTGTAAATCTGCGCAGTTCTGCCTGCATCCCCTCCCTCATTTCCATCACAATATCACTCCGGTGGGACCGCGGCTTGCAGCATGTGCCAGGCAGCCGAGATTGGTAGGGCACGGGGGAAGGGGGGGAATAAGCTGGAGGTGGGGTGAGGGCTTCAGAACAGTTGGTACTGCAGAAGCATCTGCTGGGTGGCCGGTTTCGGAGTCACCTGGTCTATTCAGCCTGGCGAGGGGAGAGGGTTATTCTTCCAGGGGGAGTGGAGAGGCAGAACAGAACCGGGGATGCTTGTGGAATAAAGACGGATGTATTGCGGTTTACGTTGCGCTCCGCTGGTCTGCGAAGCAGTAAATCTTGGCAAGAAGAGGGTTTTGTTAGGTTCTGAGCACATTTTAGGTGGCGGAGCCAGTGCAGTGGTACCGCACAGGCGGCCTCTTGCTGTGAGGCAAAGAGGACTTTCCTTCCCAAGATGAATATTTTTCGCCTTCCTAAGCAGTCCAGACGACCTTCAGGGAAAATTTGACACCATGTCCCGCTCCAAACACAACAACTCTGTAGTTCCAGAAACTGGGTTACTACAAAGTGCGTCCCTTGACTTCGTCATCCCCCAGATCTCTGTCGCTCGGCTGCCTGCTCAGATCACAGCACCCTGCTGCGCACAACACTAAAGCCTTCTAGGCAGGAACATGAGCTTGCTCACCCATTCCCCGCTGGGTATGGGATATTATGGAATAGATTACGGTTGGCAGGGTCCTGCTTGTGCCCGTCCCACTCACAAAGCAGATAAGAGCGCACGGGGGCCTGTTTCAGAGTTCGCGTGGACTTGCTGCCTTCCAAGGCACCAGAGCTCATCAAAGTTTGTGTGCAAGGTCAGTTTAGGCTTAAATGTAGGTTTGCACCCTGGCCTACCATGTACTATAAAGAAAGAATGGCACTGGTGACAGAGCTTTTCCCAGGCTCAGAGTGCCCAGGGCTTGCAGTCTTATATAATTACTAGTCTGGCACGGCGAGTCAAAAATACAGCAAAGCCATCAGCAACAGAGATCCAAAATTAATGCCGTTGAGCAGAGCTCCTTGCTCATTACAGCCTCACGTGACAAGCTCTGAAGAAGTAGGAGCAAGGAGAAGGACAAGACTTACATCCTTATTAAATATTCCCCGTGTTACAGACGGGGAACCAGTTATACAGACATGAAGGAATTTGGCCAAAGTCACTCAGAAAATCTGTGGCATAATCCCCCTTTCCCTCACCAGATTTAACATTCGTTTTGAGAAAAGCTGAAGAGCATAAGAAATGAGGCAGGACGGAGGAAAAATGGACGACTGCCAAAAGGGATTGATGCCCTTCAGACTCCAGGGAGTTTTTAACCCTTCCCAGTGGTTTTCCCAGCCTGAAAAACCTGGTGGGGTTCATCAGGCTGTACTTCCCCACTACTGATCCATGAGATTCGCCAGTGGGAGCAGCTGCTCCGAGAGCGAGCTGATAACTCGAGCCCTGAGGCACTTACATCTGTATGGCTCATCCCTGCCTGCTCCCCTTCCCAGAAGCAGGATGAGACCAGAATATCGCCTCTGCTTTTATAACGTGTATTCCTGCGGGGCCTCGCTCACGCTCGCAGCATCTCAATGCAACCAGAAACAAATAGCGGCAATGGGAAAGAAAAAAAAAGACAGCCTGAAGATTCTGAACATTTTTTTACACTGAATTTATCCCTATTTAATAATAAGCCACTGTTTCGCAAGCCGTGCAGCGCGGTTAATGCCTTTTTCTAATAACAGTTATCGTATTTTTGAGAGCAGCTGCTGCACGTGTTATGTAGCACAGCTGAGAGAGCCATATGGATTTTTAATTCCTGAGAGTTATTACTTGGTGGTAGCAGGAGATACGAACCCACGCCTGCCTTAATGGAGTCATTAGACTTGCCAATCCTTCCTTAAAAAGGGCCATTGTTAGAGCTGGTCCAAAACAGAGCAGAGGTTTGGAAGAAAGGCTCTTCCTTACGTGGAAGGGGGAACATTGGTATTGGTTCTGCAGGCAGCTCAGTGGTTTTTACAGCTTCGGGAAGTTTCTTCTCTCTTTGCAGATGATTCTAACGATCTGTGTTGTGTCCTCTCAGAACGATACCCAGAAAGCGCGCCCTGAGGTGTTACTGTCTCCTCACACTGACGGGTTTTTTAACAAATCAGGCAAAACTTTCTTGCAAGCCACCTACCTGAACACCCCCTGTGCTTACGGGGAAAAATCGGCGTTACAATCCTAACACGTATTTTGGAAGAGACAACTTTGAAATCATCTCTCAGTGAACTTTCCTAAGACAACCCCTAAACATCAGATTCTTGCACTTTACCCTAAAATAGGTGGCCCAACAAGAGAGAGAAGATAGACCGGATACATCGCCGCAGGATCCTGATTTCTCTAGTCCCAGCAAAGGCTTCAATCCTTGTGTTTACAAGCTGCAGAAGAGAAAAAAAAAAAAAAATGCTGCTTTAACATAGAAGCTCTACCTACCTATAGATCACTCGAGTGCGTCGTACCGAGTATGCTGCAGATTGCTCAAATAAATCTGAGGAGCTCACCGGGTCTTTTGATTCTGTAGAAAACGTTGGAAAACTCTTCACCTTATGACACATATCAGGATTGTAAAATTTAAAATGAATTCTAGTAAATCTGCTGCTGGCTGCCATGGAAATGGAGCAGGTCAGTTTAAAGGAATCGGTATCACAAAAAGAAAAAGGAATCCAAGCTTTTTTGTGTGTGTGTCAGACAATTAGCTTAGAACAACCTGCTCCATTTTTAGCCATCTCGGGCTGTTTCCATGGCAGCAGGAACTGAATTCCTACAACTGTTGCAAATTCTGGATGTAAATGGTGCTGCCCATTGTGTCAGCAGCACCATCACACACTGGAGTCTAATTTCAGTTCCACAAAGCTGGCCATTTTGTTTCATTATTACTTATTTCAGATTATTTTTGTGCTTTTTTAAAGATTTAAGACAAGTTTGCTCTAAAATCTGTGTGTTACTGTGAGCCCAGAGTTAGGGTAGCAGACCGGTCTGCAAACTTCTGGCTGTTTAAATCCAGCTGCAGGTCTCATGACAAGCTTTGTTGCCTCACAAGCTCTTGATGGGAAGATCCTGCATG
Source organism: Megaceryle maxima (assembly GCA_024605025.1). NCBI lineage: Eukaryota > Metazoa > Chordata > Aves > Coraciiformes > Cerylidae > Megaceryle > Megaceryle maxima. The sequence goes on along the minus strand of JANHGN010006619.1, from coordinate 378 downwards.
CCCATTGCTGCTTAGGGATCAGAACAAGGAATCTGGTATGCTGTGTCACCTGAAGATGTTGAGGGCCCCACACTCACTCATCTCCCTCCTTCTGGCCCCCCAAAATGTCACAGCAGCAGCCCAAGGGCAGAGCCCTCTGCTGCCAGCATGGGCGTGAGGCCTGCCTGTGGAAAGGGAGCAGGGCTCTGAGCTGGGGACTGGTACCACACCACAGGATCCCACCTGGCCACAGAGCAAAACAATTGCTCTGGCTGGAAGAGACCTTTTGGGTCACAGAGTCCAACCATCCCCAGCACTGCCCGGGCACCACTGACCCCTGGCCCTCAGCACCACAGCTCCACAGGGGGCTTGGAAACCCCTCCAGGGATCACAGGGACT
>JANHGN010006618.1:15055-28740 GCA_024605025.1 Megaceryle maxima | reverse complement strand
TAATTATTTCCATTATTTAAATATTTCAATTACATTCTTAATTTAATTTTATCAAAAATAGTTTTTCTGGTTTTGTGTGTGTCTCTGGATGGCTTTATTTTTCAGAAAATTTCTTTATTGTGTCAACTGTTAGGCTAAAAAATGTTAACAGTTTTTCATTCTTGTTCATACCTGAGACTGCAGACTTTAACCAGTTCTGGACTGTATTTCCCCAGGCTTTCAGTTCCTCAATATAAATCATAACCTATTATTAAATTGCAAGAAGTGTCCCTCTCTTTAGATGGCAATTGCACAATGAAAAGTTAATTTTATTTGTTTGATTCAAATATTGTTAACAAACGCAGTTCTATTTTAATTTCTCCTCAGTTGAAACATACATGTCTGATATGCACAGAAATTTTTTTCACCATCTGCAACCTATCTGGACATAATGTTTCCAGGAGACAAAGGGAGACAGAGTATGGACATTATATTCAGAAAGATCATTATATTTTTGTTGGACTTCTAAAATAAAACAAAAAAGTGTTAAATGATTAAATTTTCTTTTACTCTCTCATTACTTTGCTGAAAACTACAAACAATTTACCTGCAATCACATATAATATTTGAATCAAAATATAATTTAAACTCTTCAATAAGAGCTGTTTGATAATGGTTCAAGTTGATGACCTTAAAGGTCTTTTCCAACCATAGTGATTCTGTGAAGAGTTGTACTTTATAAGAAATTCTGAAATATAATTCAGAAATTATTTATTCTTCTAGTTCATTATCACTCAAAAGCCTAAATTAATATTTTAATATTTTTTTAGCATTTATTTGTATCACATCACATACCTTTGTAACCTAAAAGAAGTATTTTTGATACACTGTAAATAATCTCATATATAGCATAAGCAAGGGAAATGGGAAAATGCAGTTTTATGCATATTAAAACACGGAAAAAAGGGACTTTTTCCCTGAAAAGTTACTAAAAATTTGTATCCAAACTCATCGGTATCCAAAAGACACTTGGCATTGTTTCTTAAATTTTTTGTTTTGCTATCTGATAGTCTCTTTCTTTTTTCTTAATGAAGAGTAGTTAGGTTTGATAAATTTGCTAAATATGAACCCAGAATCTTGAATGACTTGCAAGCAGTAGAGATATTTTTAAACACAGGTTTTATTGAAATAATTTTGAAAGTAGCTCATGTGATCATTGTAATTGGTCATTGGTATAGGCAAGTACACAATTTCATTTGATGCAAGTACTTTACCCACGAAGGCATTGTGATCATTCATTTATTTTGGGTTTCAGTTGTTCTAAATATGTTCACAAACAAAAAATGATCTTTTGGATGTAATGAATATTTAGGTGATACCAATAAAATAAAATATGTACTTTATACATTCTGACATCTATTTAATACACACATTCTCATGTCTACTTAATACACATAGTCTAACACTACTTGAATGCATGTGTTCTGAAAGATTATGGTTTCTCTTTCATTAGAATGACCAGCTAACTCATTTAGACACTCCACCCAACCCCCAAAATGGGTTACTTGGCAGTAATAGCCATCTTAACTCTATCAAATGATTAATGATAACTTCAGAGGAAATAGGAAGTACTAGTTAGAGGTTATCTGCTGCCACTAACCTATGAGGATATAGCTTCAGGTATCATTAAATATTAAAAAAAACGAAATAAAATCAGATTTCTTTGGTTCTGGAATTTTTTGCCACTAATCTGTTTTACAAAATATTCCAATTTTAGCCAGAGTCTCATACATATCTTTCTGGCTGGCAGCAACTCACTTCTCAACTGTCTTACTGCATACAAAACTAATGCTCTTATACGATATCCTATTCATGGTTTCATAATTCTCTTGAAGGTATTTCCAGAAGAAAAGTAGGAGATTCCCATTTTTATTGAAACCCATATACATTTAAGTAACAACAGACTTGAACAGAGTTATAAAAAGAAAGAATGACGTATTTTAAAGCAAAAGGGAAGTACTGGTCATACTGACCTTCAAGAATTTAGTTACATAGACAGAGTGGCATTTTCACAGTGTATTATGGAACAGTAAGTAGAAAACTAATCATATTGGTATAGCTTAAAATACAAACAAACTGGCACATTCTCAACTAAACTGATGTGATTGATTGCCACGTGGTTTACAATTTGAGTACAACCCAAGTTATGCTTAATCTAAAGCCATCACACATTATGAGTTTTGAGGAAGATAAACAGGATTTTTTTTTATTTTTATTTTTTTAATGTAAGAAAGCAGAGAGAAATTCAGCATAATTGAGAACTCCAAGTAGAAGATAAAAATATTAAAAAAGACAAAGAAATGTTGCTGCACATGCACTTCTAGGTGGGGGAAGCCTTACTGAAATTAGACATAGTAACATGAAGTTGATCAAAAGCAACAGGAAGATGTTCCAGTAAATTATAAGCAATTTGTTATTTTGCTTAAGAACCTTGCTCTCTACTAGGCTGTTGACTGTATTTCAATTTCTCCAGTTTAAAAGACAAAACCCAATGAAACTTAATTAAGAATCAAAACACATAGAAAGTTTGTTTGCAGTTTTGATGGGAAAGGGAAAATTGTTTCTGACACATCACTATTCATATATTTGGCCATTCATATATATATGGAAGAAAACAGTTACTATGCAATCTCAAATAGAAAACATCTTACAATTTCCTACTAAATGGTCATAAGTGACATATAGAAAACATCACAGAAGAAATTTGGAACTTTTTTCTAACTTCCAGTTCAACATTGTAAGGAAGTTCTGTACATTTAGTCTTTTGTTAATTACCTCAATTGTGAATTTCATCATAATGTTCATCTTTTTAATTCTGCACATGCCTATAGGCACAATACTTCTAATCCTCCACCACAGATATTTTCTTAATCTTTATAGTGTAGTCATAATGTATCCTGCATGTCAGCTGGACTTTTCAGGGCTTGACAGGAATGTCAGGATGTCCATTCTTTTACAGACACTGTAAGTGATCTTCAAATGCTGTAAGTAATTTGTCAGTCTAGAATCACAAGTAATATTTTTATATCCAAACAATATTTGGCTAACTGATCGTCCTTTGCTAGTGAAGCAGAAGTCTTTAGACTTTACACAGAGAAATCTTGGACATCATGTAATATATCTTATGCTAGGAATTGCACTTCCTGTAGCAATATCTTTTTCTCATTAATTCAGAAAATTCAATTAAATGATGTATGAAAATCACATCAGGTTTTTATCTAACTGGGAAGAATCCCTCTTAAAAGTAGCATATGAACAATTAAGGATAATTAACCATGGTGTATATATCCCTTATGTGACAAATGATTGTCTTAACATCTTCTGTGTCTATAAAGCACACTCTTGCAAACTACACATAATTATTATGGAGGACTTGTGCTGTATGTAAAATTGGAATAAAATTTATGATATATCCAAGCATCTATGGTTTATTTGCCTCTGTTAGTAGCCAGAGGATCATAATTTCCAGTATTAATTCTTCAGTATGGCATTTGAAAAAAGAGAAAGCAAATGAGCAACTTTAACGATTCTATGGTTTTATTCTATGATTCTATGAAATGTTTATGAGGGAAATTCAGAAATATATAAACTAAAAATAAACCTCAGTATTTTGACAGAAAAAAAAAAATCATAGGAATGGATCAATATCCTGGTTAATGATTTCCCTATTTTTTTATTTGAAATGAGGAAAAAATGGACACACTTCTGTTCATATAATTATGCAAATTAGATAATAGTGTTTTGAAGTCCAACATCTGAATGTAAAAATATGCTAGGACAGATGTGAATAAATGTTGTTTGTAAAATTCTGACAAGTACTTTATATAAGTTTATTTACATGCTGTAAATTGTATGGAGAAAAAAAAAGAATTAAACTGTGAATAGCAATAAATAAGAGTACTTATGTTGGATTATGTTATGACTAAATATATCATAAATCTATTGCTTACATAGTCTTGAACATCTATTATCATAAATGAGCCCATAAAAAATAGTTCACACATTAAGAGTAAATTACTCACTGATTAAACACTTGCCACACTTTAAGCACCATTTCCTTCACTTAATTCAAATATTTCAGAAATACAAATCTGTCATCAGCTTTAGTAGACAAAATGAGATCTTGCATTGAGTTGGCTATGCAAAACATTTGCTGAAGTGCATAATTTAGCTTGGGTCCCATTGAAAAATATGCATAAGTAGGAACATTGTGTTTTGTCCTATTATAACCTAACTGTGTTTACAGAAGACATAATATTTAATAAAAAATACATGTAGTCTCTGAAAATGAATCAAATAGTTTAAGAATAATTATTGTGCTTAAGGATTTTAATTGCATTCAGGTAAGAACTTGATAAAATCACAGAGCAATTTGGGTTGGAAAGGACTTCTGAAAATATCTTAGTTGAGACCCCAACTCAGAGCAGGGGCAATTAAACAAGAATGGTCTATGACTTCTCCAGTCAAGGTCTGACTATACAAGGATGGAGACTCCTTTCTAGGCCTCTCTTCCAGTATTTGAATACTCACAATAAAATAATTTTCCTTTTCTTTAATAAAAATTCACTGGTTTTGTTCTTATTGCCTCTTAATCTATGACTTTGCACTTCCAAGAAGAGACTGAATGTATCTTCTCTATAACCTCCTGTTAGGTACCTGCAGACAGCAAAAGGATTTCTGTGTAGCCTTCTTGTCCTAAGGCCAAACAAATCCAGCGCATTCAGCATTTCATTCTGTGTTCCAAACCAATAATCACTGAGCACTCTCTCCAATTTGGTATTATATATGAATTTCCTGAGAGAGCACTCCATCCCACCAGTCAGGTCATTAATAAAGGTATTGAACAGTATTGCTCCCAGTATTGTTTCACAAGGGACATTGACAGTAACCACCCCACTTTGTAGCGCTGATGACAACACTTTGAGACTGACAGTCAGTATGGGAGCCCTGATGAAAAGGTTGCATTTGAGGGGTCAGTAAACTTGGATAGGTCATGACTGAGGCACATACTTAGGGCTTGGGAAGCCTGTATGTTATTATTATAATCTGTAATTTATAATGTGTCTTTAGGAAAGATAAACTGTATGTTGATCAATGGAATGCATTGATCCCGACCACCATATTTAGAAGTTAGTGAAACACACAGCAGTTAACCTGAGCAGTCCTACAGCTGTGCTGTGCTGCTTGTCCATTGTGGTCTTCAGGTTTGTGTTCCAACGCCTCTGAGGTAATGGGTATGGACATCTTCCACTATATCAGGTTGCTCAAAGCCCCATCCAATGTCACCTTTAATGCTTCCATGGAGGGGGCATCCACAACTTCTCTGGACAACCTGTTCCAGTGTCTCAACACCCTCACAGTAAAAAATTTCTTCCTAATATAAATTAATCTAAGTCTGAATTTCCTCCTAATATAAATCTACTCTGTTTCAGTTTAAAAACATTAACCTTGTCCTGTTACTACACTCCCTGATAAAGAGTCCCTCCCCATCTTTCCTGTAGGTCTCTAGGTACTAGATGGCTGCTATAAGGCTTCTCCAGGCTGAATAACTGCAGAGGTGCTCAAGCACCCTGATTATCTTCATGGCCCTACCCTCGACCTGCTCAGGAAGGTCCATGTCTTATTTTGGGACCTAGAGCTGAATGCAGTCCTCCAGGTGAGGTCTCATGAGAATGGAGTAGAGAGGAAGAATCACCTGTCCACAGTTCTTTTGATGCAGCTCGGTGTGCTATTTGCTCTCTGTGCTGTGAGGACATAATGCTGGCTCATACTCAGTTTTTCACCCACCAATGCCCCAAGTCCTTCTCCACAGGGCTGTTCTCCATCCTTCCATCCCCCAGCCTGTTTTGATACTGGGGCTTGCCCCAGTCCAGGTGCAGGACATTACACTGACATGGCTGAACTTAATGAGTTTTCCATGGACCCACGTCTCGAGCTTTTCAAGGTACCTCTGGATGGCATCCCTTCCCTCCAGTGTGCACACAGTGGATTATGCTAGATTACTGTCAGTGAAGAACAAAGCTAATATCAGGTAAATATAACACTAAAAAGGAGATAGATTAAAATTTTCCCCTTAGGCATTCTGGATTCAGTGCCTTCTCCTGTTTGACAAGATTATGAAGGAAGGAAAGTATGGAATATTTATGACACAGTGCAGCTAAAAGTTGCACTTCTTTGATAACTGTCCTATTGCATATATTACTATGTGCATATGCACAGCTCCTGACAGTTAGGTATAGTGTATTTAATAGAATCATGCTTTTGGCAAAACACATGAGGTGCCATTTATCTTGGGGAGCTCCCCATCAGCAGGCTGACAGCTTTATAGTTCTGTGGGAAATGAACTATAACATCAGGTTACTAAGCAACTGCACAGCTTTTTTAAAGTACTTCTTGGAACTCACTTGTTTCTCCTAATTGATTCAGTCCACATCATTTTGAACATAAATGGGACATCATGTTTAGAAATATGCTGCCTAACTACTTTTAGCTAACATGTCTTGCTACCTCTGCATATCTAAATCAAGCACTAGCATATAAATGTCATACTGAAAGCAAATTTTTATCTTCTTCCTGAGTTGCATTGACATTTAATATATATAAATTATTTTGACAGTTCAAGCTAGTCTCTGAAGTTGCCTGCAGACTGTCAGAAAATAACATGAAAGTCTGAGCAGCAATTTCATTTTTCAAGTTTTACATAGAATAAAGTTTTAGTCAGTCTGACTTCTTTAGTGAATTCATGTGCTATTATACATCAGAATTAATAGCAGATCTAACTCTGTACATTGTAATAATGTTGATAATTCCCTGAGTCACTAAACATTTGAGCAAGATAGCATCTCATACAAACTCTGAATATTAAGATATATATTATTGTATACTACTAAGTATAAACTAGCCTTTTGTCATTCCTTTCTTTTCTCCCCATTATAGGGGTGATGAATAATAAAAATCAAAACACTATAGATCTTCTGACTTTGTTGTTCTTTCCTTAAGTTAACCTATGTATTTCTTTCTTTATATCTTTCATATCCTTCTTTATATTTATTTTTCTAAAATTTTAATACTTTTTAAATGAGTAAGTACGTATTTATTTGAAAAGAGGGCAGACTGAGGATCAGCTAACAACATGAGTTATTTCCCGATATTTTAAACCCTCCCTTTGTTAGGTTGCTTATTATTTTGTCGATTAACCCCTTTTGCACCTTCTTCAACCTAGTGTTCCATTTATAGAATCATAGAAATGTCTGGGTTGGAAGGGACCTCTAGAGGTCATCTAGTCCAACCACCCTGCTGAGAACAGGGACATCCTCAACTACAGCAGGTTGCTCAGAGCCTTGTCAAGTCTTACCTTGAATGTCTCCAGGGATAGGGCCTCAACTACCTCCCTGGGCAACCTCTTCCAGTGTTCCACCACTCTCGTGATAAAGAACTTCCTCTTTATTTCAAATCTGAATCCACTCCTTTCTAATTTAAAACCATTACCCCCTGTTGTTTCACTACAGGCCTTTGTAAACAGGTCCTCTCCAGTCTTTTTGTAAGCTCCCTTCAGATACTGGAAAGTGGCTATTAGGTCTCCCCGGAGCCTTCTCTTCTCCAGGCTGGACAATGCCAGCTCCCTCAGCCTGTCCTCATAGGAGAGGCGCTCCAGCTCCATGATCATCTTTGTGGCCCTCCTCTGGACCTGCTCCATCAGGTCCATGTCCTTCCTATGCTGAGGGCTCCAGAGCCAGACACAGTATTGCAGGTAAGGTCTGAGCTGAGTAGAGCTGTAGAATCACCCCTCTCGATCTGCTGGCCACACTTCTTTTGATGCAGCCCAGGATGTGATTGGCCTTCTGGGCTGCAAGCACCCTTGAGTCCTTTTCTTCAGGGCTGCTGTCTATCACCTCCTCCCCCAGCTTGTATTGATAGAGTGGAGTGTTCTGGCCCAGGTGCAGGACCCTGCACTTGCTCTTGTTGAACCTCATGAGGTTCACCCGGGCCTACTGCTCCAGCTTGTCTGGGTCTTGTTCCCCCCAAAGTTAGGGTTTTTTAAAAACTTTTTTCTGTTTTTATCAATTTATGTAGAGACATTATTCCTGCAACTGTGACTGGGGAAAAAAAGAAAAAGTCACTACATCTTGATGATCACTTATATTTGTAATCTTTTTGCTGTGCTTTATCAATTGTAATACTGTTGGAAGCTTAAATGTAAGATGAACCATTACTGATATGATTCAGTTAACCAGCATAATCCAAGAGGACAGGTTTAAATCATAAATTAAGACTAGAACATATTTTAAAATGGCTGAAATGACATTCTTCTCCTCTCAATGAAGCATACAATACTCTTGCTTTTTGCTTACTGCAACTTATATGAATTTCTCAGTCTTCTGGAAGTATACACATCTTATATAAATTTATATATGCACTAGATTATAAAATATCTCCTATAATGGAGTAAACCTTTTTGCATGTCTCTTGCATGAACAATTTATTGGGACTACCTGTAGGATACACTTCACCTTGAGTCACAAGGTTGTAGTACTCCAGCAGATATTGAATCATCTTCCAGGGCTCTGTTAAGAAGAGGACTTCATAATGCCTCTGCAGCTTCTGGGACCATATACTTGATCACCACTCAGGGGACCTCCCATTTTATGGCCTACAGAACAGCCTAGCATTTTGCAAACATTCATAATGCCAAAATGAGAATAGGAAAGAATAGGAAGAAGGGATCATAGAAGAAAATTTTACAAAGTGTGTGAGACTTGTCAGGTTGTATATTGTTTCTATGAAAATTAAGATGGAGAAGAATCTAAAGAGTCCACTGAAAAGCACAATGCAAGAATAATGTAGGTCTCTGAGGAGAGAGTGGAAAACATTAACTGTTATGTATATAGTATGTAAGTTCTTGTTATTTTATAACATTTAAACATTGTTCTTAGGAAAAAAAAAATATGAAGGTCTGAGGAGGGTATAAGTCATATGTGGTCTGACATTGCAAAGCAGTTCAATCAATCAATGAAGAATATTTGTCCAGATCTGAAAATAACTCAGTCCAATTAGTAATGAATGGAACACAATGAATAATTCTGTAGAAGATAGAAGAGATCATATAAACAGAATGAACTCATTAAATGTTTAGAGAATCTGTATTTATCCTCTTATGTTTCTAATTCAATAATGTGACATATGGACTTAGATTAATATTGGAGATATATGTAGCTGCTACACATTGCTAGAAAACAAGAATGACTAGAAACAAGAATGTGGCAAAGAAAAAGATGATAGGTTAGGAAAGCCTGGCCATTTTAATAGTCCTGCCAAATTTTAAATGTGACCATGGATAAGCCACTTAGGATGCAGTAGGATTGTTAAAAAGTATAAATTGCAGAAAAATACAATTCAGCTCTTAAGTGTGGTGAACAGATTATCAAAAAAAGCTCAGTTACCAACAAAATTAAAGAGAAATTGTTTTTCTCTTTTAAGGGTAGGATTCATTACATCTATAACTTCCCAATGACAAACAAGAGTTTAATTGCTAAATTTTTGATGACAGTAAACTTTTTGGTTCTGATGAGACATTGGGGAATGGTTAAACTGGGGATTGCACCACTTTTCATTGTTCTAGCAGGAATTTCCATGTGTCTACTATACTAAGCCTTGTTGTAGTCCTATCCACTTGATATACGAACAAAATCTTTTGTTTGTAAAGGCCCATTTTTAAATACAAAACTTGTTAAGACTAAAGCTATCCCAAATTTCTCATTACTGTATTAAAACCAAAAAATGTTAATCATCATTCTTAACGTTCTAGACATCAAATACATATAAGTAACACACACCTATATTTATATTATATATATATAAGGAACAAACATTGCATGATTCTATGGCACTATTGGTTCAAGGAGATGGGCTGTCTACAGACAGTAATGGACAAGCTATGAAGAAGTGTAAGGTTTCAGGGCATTAAGAATGACATCAGATACCTTTCTTTCAGTGTGCTCATCCTAGGGCTCTGGTACTCACATGTCACTTGCACTCTCCTCTCCTTTTTACTCAGTGTGTGGGACATACTTTCAGTGAATACCTTCTTTCCTCCTTGCATTTTTTTAACCGTGTTTAATAAGAAGTCCTCTCCCTTTCTCCTTCATGCTTTAAGATTTTACTAATCCTCATCTTGCATCTTCTTGGCTGCTGGGAGAGGGGTCAAAATCTTTTCCACTATAGCAGGGAGAGACCAAATACCTGACACTGCCTTTTTTAACTTTTGGCACCATAAAAACTCCTGAGTTTTAGTTTTTAGGAATAATTTTCTAACTTACCTGTCAGAATACAATACAGCAAAGTTGATACCATATAGTTAGCATTGCTTATTGCAGTCCTTGATGATTCTTAGTCATGGAAGTCTGGGTGATTAGGCTTGACAGGTGTTTGATGAGAGATATCAAAGTGGGCTTTTCTTCTTCTCCAATTTTCCTTGTTTGTACTTGATCCTTTTATGCTATTGGCTTCAATCCCCAAAGGCGGAGTAGGAGGTGGTGTCTCATCTGCTCCCAGTGTTGCCTATCTTGTTTTTCTTTTCTCTTGGTAGTCATTCTTTTTGCATATTCATTAGGGTGTCCTGCCTATTTGCAGTTCCTTGTGATATCTTATTCTCTGACTGGCAATTTTTGTTTACTTTGAAGCATTTTGTATGCAATTACACTGTTTCTTTGACAGTGGTCGTGTTGCTCACTATTCACATAGTAGAACTATGTGTGGCCATACAAACAGTGTATTTCAAAGCACTGTGGTTAATTACATTATTTCAGTACACTTACATTTGAGATCAAGGCAAGATAATATTAATGAAATCCTGATTAGGACATTTATAGCTTACAAGGGTCACAGGCCTCTGCATGAGCTACAGATTGCTTACTAGCAAAAGAATTATGCTAGGCAGAAGCTAACTTCCATTTCTTTTTACAACATATAATTTCTGCTTGGAAAAGAGTGTTAGTTGAAAAATTGTTTTCCAGGTCAATCAGGGGATGTCTTTTGAGCATATTTTGTAATGATACAACTTACATTGCAGTTTTGGTAATGATAATGAATTATTTCAGAAATCTTTCAATGTTTTGAAAAATCTTCAAGAGAACTAGCTATCCCTTGAAAATAAATTTGGCTTAATCTTATCCCAGGAACACTAAATCACTGGACAATAACTATATTTTGTTCTAATAGTGCTCATCTAACCCAATGCCAAGTGTTGCAGCCAGGCAGGCCTCTAGACAAATGGCAGATGCTCTCTATTAACCCCTCTCCCTTCATCAAAGAAAAGAAAAAGGGAATAAGGGAGAGACACTTATGGATTGAAAAAGAAAACTAAACCAGATAAGAATGGTGACTCCTATCCTGTCCATTCCTCTCCACAGCTGCAGCCTTTTACTTTCTGCACACCTAACTTGGAATGGAAGATTTAGCAGTGATGTTGGTCTGCACAGGAGCAAGTATAAACAAGAGCCTTTCTGCATACTGATCCTTAGTAGTAACTATAAACACTGGACTTTATCACTGCTAGAAGCAGACGCTCACTGCACAAATGTGTTGTTAACTTTGGAAAGTGCAGTTACTTAGAAGAGACTGAGCCAAAAAATAAAATCACTGAACAGAATTAGTTCTGTTCTAGATCAAACCAGGACACCCAAACAGGTGGAAAACAACACAAAAGCAAGTTTGGAGCATTTGAAGCATGGAAGTGTTTTATCTGGGGTACATAAAGTGATACTATTTTAACTGTATTGAAGACCAGACAGAAAAGACAGAAGAACAGATACCAAACCTGTAGAATGCAGAGGTAATACAACTTGAGACTTTGTGATATTTTGTTTAAACATCTGTAACGAAAAGAGGTCAACACCTGCTGCACAATTAAATGTGACTGGCAACACACTAGTCTATATTCACAGAAATTCACTGTTAATGTTTTGCTGGACAAAGGAAGTGTCTTTGACTTATGACAACTGATAAATATTTCAAGTAACTTTCCTTTTATATAACTATACTGATGTCTTTATAGAAGTCACTGGATTTTTGAGTTTGTAAGAGTCTGGATGAGCCTCAGGATTGTCCATCTTTTCCTGAGCATCACAGCTTAAGTCAATGAAACCTTCAATTTTCCTATCCTAGTTAAATTCTTTCACAGAAGCTTTCCAAGTCAGTACCATAAACTCTTGACTGTCAGGAATTCTTAAGACAGGAGGAGATGTTAGGGATTATATGCAGCTGGATAGAGAGCAGAAGCAATTTAAGAAGAACAAATTTTCTGGAGGGTATGGATAACTGTATGGAGAAGCTGCCACTTTCTACACTTCTCTGTTAGCCCAGAGGAAAGAATTACACAACATAATCTCCTCCCTAACCAAGAGGAAATCAAGTTCCAAAGTGTTTCAAGGAGAAATGAAGATTCCAAATCAAGTGAAATGGAGCTTCCAAGATGAGTTATTAAAATAGTTTTCCTAGGATATTAACAGTAGGCTTGTCTTACACTTCAGTCTTGGAGTCCACCTGAGGTTATCTTTATACAGCTACTTAACACAGTCTGCTTATATGCTGTTTCTTTTTGGCAGTTCACAGTCATTCAATTTTCTGCTCTGTTTATTATCTCTAAGGCAGTTGCACCTGATTCACAAGGCTGCCTTGCTGAGACCTCTTGTATCATCCTGTGTCTGCACTCTTCCATGTCACTTTGTATTCTTGAGCTGTAGAGAATTCAGTCTGTACAGAATTGCTTCTACTGTTATGTCATTCCCATATACTAAAGCCTAATTGACAAAAGGTAGTGTTTATTTTTAACCATTAGGCAACTGCAGCTGAAACAAACAAAAATAAACTCAGTCCAAAGCAATCCCAGACTACTCCTAAGATCCATGGACTGTCATGTAAATATAAAATCCATCATCTTTTACTAGTAATGGAAAAAAATGTAACAGGTTTCAACAGGCTTTTTTTTTCTTTAAGGGCTACAGAAGGGAGTCGTTATAAGACTATGGAGGAGACCAAGTCTGCAGCATGTGGAGGAACCCATGCCAAAGCAGGTGGATGTGCCCTGAAATAAGCTGCAGCCTGTGAGGAGCCTACGCAGGAGAATATTTTCTGACAAGACTATGAAACATAGAGGACCCACACTGAAATATTTTTGTCTTTAAGGACTACAGCCCGTGGGAAGAATCTACATTGAAGTAAGGGAAATGTTTAAAGAGGAAAGAGCGGAAGAGATGGACTGACTGCTACCCTCATGCTCCATGTCCTGTGAGCTGCTGGTGGGTGAGGCAGAAGAGTCAGCATTTGAGCCTGTGAAGAATGGAATGGAAGAATGGAAGCTTTTTCATCTTATTTTCTCTTCCTGTTCTACTGAGAAGAGTAAGTAAAAGAGTGGCTGGGTGGGCATCCATCAGCTGGCCAAGGTCAAACCTCCACAAATATTGGGCATTATTAAACTAGCCAAAGCTGAAGAGAAAAAAATAAGAGAAAGAACCCACCTATTACTACAAACTAGATTTTTATAGCATTTATATTATCTGTAAGATAATATAAAAAGTTATACTGTATTTATTAAGGTCAGGTAAGAATCTGGTTTATTTCTTTCAAAAGCATATGTCATTCTGGTACAA
>JANHGN010006618.1:0-14955 GCA_024605025.1 Megaceryle maxima | reverse complement strand
AGAGAGAGAAAGAGAGAGAAAGAGAGAGAAAGAGAGAGAAAGAGAGAGAAAGAGAGAGAAAGAGAGAGAAAGAGAGAAAGAGAGAAAGAGAGAAAGAGAGAGAAGAGGAGAGAAACAAAGGGATAAAGAGACAGAGAGATCACCAGTCATAGATCAAGCACTGGACCTGCCAACAGGGTGGTTCAGCGTAGAGAGAGAGACTCATACGTATATGCTATGTATAGCCCCAGTTCTGGCATTGCTGGAACTTCCTCTTGCCCCAGTTTCAGGAGTGGCTGAGACACCAGTCAGTCAAGAGTAGTGACACCAGGCCCCTCCCCGAGAATTCTGGTTTGGGTCTCTGAAACCTTCACTCAGTGTCCAGGCTGACAGCGCAGTGACGCAGGGCTCCTCCCTTACACAAGGCTACCAACATCACTTTTTCACATTTATTCTGGACACTTCCCATTATGAAAACACATGAAAATGGCTGAAAACTAGAGCTCTGTCATTCTGAATTGCATGCACAACACTAAAGCTAAGCAAAAGCAGTTCATCTTCTCCATCACCTGCAAATGCAATATGCGCATCTGATACCATTCCATGTTATTTGCAGCTAACTGCAAGAACCAAACTAACTGCAAACAGGGAGCCATATTAGGGGGAAATATCTAAATGCCATAGTTTTAAAATACAGCAAGCCAAAACAACTTTAACAGCAGAGATTATGATAATGCAAAGTAAATTAAACAAGGAAGACTCCCAGCTCAGGACTCAAAGCAGCACAGATGGAGTCATAGTGATGGGAATCCAAGCTCTGTTTTGTCTACACCACATCTCCAAACACTTTCTGTTGGAGGTTTCGGTTGCGAAAAGAGTCTTTCTGCCTAACAGTACAGGTATGTCATTAATCCTCCTGCCTCCATTTGCCTCGTCAGTAAAGTACTTCCACTTCTACAAGACTGGTTTTGAGTATAAATTCAGAACATAAAGGTACTCAAATACTAGGGTGATAAACTCAAATATATGTCTAATCAGTGCTCTTGATATTATTTCTCTGACTCTATGAAGACTCCACATTTTCAGACTGAGAAAAATCAAAAAACATAGACCAGGATTATAAAACTAAGTCACAGAGTAATCAATGACAGTTTTAAAATGCATTGCTGCTCTGATCAGGGATTACATAAGGCTCCATAAGATCAATATTTCTTTATGCTTTCATCCAGCATTCTCAGAGTTTTAGAAAATTATAGTTCTTAAATGTACTGCATATTGCTATAAAATTCTCCGTAAAGGAGTTTGATCTGAGAAAGCCAGTCACTCATGAAAAAGATTAGATTAGTATAAAATTTATTGTTAAATAAAAACTTTTGTGCTTCATTTGCTTCCATAAATAGCTCAAATCCCTGCTGGAGCAGGAATTCTGTAAGCCTGCAATCAGTCATTTGCAACAGTTGGCTGAAAATAAGAATAACCATACAGAAACTGATAATCAAAGAACATGCTAGAGAGAAATGTAGTGTATTGATTTTTAAGATATATATATATTATAATTATTAGTCCAGGACTAAAATTTCCATGTTCTAATTCAATTTCCCAAATCTTTTAACACTCCCATGGCCACTAACCCAGAAGGACTTTGTTATTCCAGTTTATTTTTTTTTGTACTGGTAAGTAACTGTCATCAGCCTAAAGACAAAATGAAAAAGATAAAAAAGGAATCTCAGCAATTTTCAGACTATATGAGATACTATTGTCATCTTCACTAGAAATTTCTGGCAAGTAAAAACCACATCAGTCTTCCAAACAGATGAAGAGCAAGATGAAAGTAGTCTTTCTACTCCCATTAGCATGAGTGGTTCTTTGTGTTTTGTTTTTTGGTTTTGGTTGTTGTTGTTTTGCTTTGTTTCCTTTTTTCTTTTTTTGTTTTTTTTTTTGTTTTTTTTTTGTTGTTTTGAGTTTACTTTTCTTCTAAGATGAGACAGTCTTTTTCCACTTTGAAGTCTTAAATACATTCTGGATAGAAACAGACAGATGAATACAACTTGCTCTTTGAACAGTGAATTTTATTTTTTCCTGATCTATACTGACATTTTATAACCCTTACCAAAACCTAGAGCACATCTATTGCAACTTCTGTATCATACTATAGATAAGGTTTTTAAGAGTATCAAAAAGAGAGATGAACTGCAGTTCCATCACCGTTTTCTTCCTTTGCTGTTAAAAGTTGGAGGGAAAAGCCTGTCATACAAAACAAAAACAAAAACAACCCAAACAAAACAAAACAAACAAAAAACAAAGACAAAACAAAACAAAAAAACCAACAACAAAATATTGTGAGATAGTTTATTAAATTTTAGCCTTTCTTTTATTTATAGAATTTTATATACACTGCAAGGCCTTTGTATTATGTCATCCTGAGCCCAACATATTACATTTCCAGGCACTAGACCAGAAGTTATTTCTCTGGGATCACATACCTTTTCTCTCTCTCTCTCTCTCTCTCTCAATCCTTTTTTTTTTTTTTTCCCCTCCAAATTATATTGTTCCTGGCTTATAGTGGCTTGTTCTGTCCTTCAGTCTGTTAGGCACTTTCTTTTAAATTCATATGCCAGACTTTCTCCCGTTCAAGGATTCTGCACCTTATACAACCTCTGATATTAAAAAGCTTCCTGAGCAGCCATTAAGTATAATGTCCACATTGCAATTTCTTTGTCTGCTTTGGCAATGATAGTCTCATAGAAGTAATAAATTAGTAAGTCATAACCTTCCTATACCAACTTTCATTTAATCAAGTTGTGCTTTTTTAAAGCATTTTCCGATCTGGTGGTTTAAAATAGTTCCTAATACTTTCCTGCAAATTAAAGTTAAGCTATTTGGTCTTTAATTTCCTGCTGTGTCCCTAGGCTTTTTCTTAAATAAGGATATTCTGTTGGCTTCTCTAATTTCTGTTCTCATTCCCATTAACATCTCTTGGGAGATGACTACTCCGAAGACTTGATCAATGTTTAGAGCTTCTCATACTTAATAAATACAAGGTTTAATTTGTCCCTTTCTTACTGTATTATAACTTCTACCTCCTTTAAATTTAATTTCTCAATTAGTAAAGGCAAGTTTAAAGACTATTTTGCAGAAATCTGTAAGATGTTTTTTATTTTTATGGTATTACTTTTTTTGTGAGTATGTACATGCAATATAGTAGACTCCTTCATTCATTTTTGAGTTTATTGTATAAACAAATTAACTGTAAACCAATTTAATATATATTCATAATATATTCTGATATGTTTTATTTTTCTTTTCATATATTTTAGCTTAATTTTAATATTATTTGTAAGACTTTTCTAACCTTTCTGCTGCTAAATTAATGAACTTTTGCAAAGGCAGATGAATATCAAGTCCTTCCTGTTTATTTGTTAATTTCATGTCTTATACTTACTGAATTCTTTATTTGATCCTAGAGTTAACTAACACAACCTATCTTATTCTTAGATTTAAAGTAATAAAATAAGAATTGGGTAGTTCCATTTTATAAGAAAAATAAATCAAGCAAACAGAAAATAGTGACTGTAGTATACAGTACTCCAAATTACGGCCATGCAATAGAAGCCTGAATGCCACCTGTATGTACTCCCCCACACTCACCCGTACACACACACACACTCACAACATATATCTATCTCCTTTCTACTTTTCAACTATGTTTCAAAAAAAAGACTATGAAGAGATATTTTTTCTAATGCATCTTGAAAACACTAAACAAAAGAGAATTTTCATATATAAACAAGGAAGATTCTCATATGAACAAGTATTCCTTCTTTCTTTCTCTCCCATCCTTTTCCATATGTGATTGTGCATGCCCTAACAGTTCCACATGCTTTTCCGATATCTAACACTCCGAGGCTTTTCCATACACCAAAGTAAAATGCTTTTAGAGGAGAAATTAAGTTTTTTTCCTGACTCCTTATTTTATTAGGAAAAAAATAATAATAAAACCCACAGAAGTCACTAAGTATATTTAACTGTTAATTCCTGGTTTTAGTTCAACACAAATCAAGTTATTCTTTGCAGAATAATGGAATTCAATACAAACAAGTGTATAATACTATTATGTACTAGTAAGTACATTAATGAAGCAAGATGTGAATCCTCATTCCTATTCTAAGCAGTATTTTTCTTTTGTTCTTAGTTATTTTGTTTAATAGAAGTATTATTTTTGCTTCTCTAATCTCAGTGTTACAGTGCATAGCCTTGTATTTAAGGTTTTACATCCACACTTCTTTGAAAGTGACCTACTGGTAGGCTTAAAGCTCATCAATTTTCCTATGCTTTTTCCTCGTAATCAAGTAAGATTTTTGTTTTTTTTTCTTCCCCCTTAAGCCAGTGGATACAGAATTCCTCTGGACTTAAATCTGTGGACTTAAAGGTCCCAAATATGATAAATATTTTCAATATAGATCTCCCCTTTCCTAGTGACAGCTCAGACAAATTCAGTGTTTCTTATTGGATTACAGTGAATGTAGCGAATGTAGGAAAATTCTGTTGGAATACAATTCTAGGATTTCAATCAATGTGGATAGGGAAGCTTTTCAGAGTATCTGACTTCAGAACTCTTGTTTCTTTTTTCAAGCATACAACCTATAAATTATATTCCCTCCTGGTTCACTGTGTCTTGTCACTTACAGTGTTGTTTTTTTCAAATTACCCATCTTAGACTTCTACTTCTTTGGAGTGCCTTAATGCATAGTTTATTTGTGAACAAGGTTCCTGAAATTAGGTCTTTCACAAGATATGGTATCCAATCTACTCATTCCTAAGAATTTTTAGAATCCAATAACATTAAGATACACCTTCACTGATAGAAGGAACTAATTTTTTTTTCCTGTTTACATATTTACAGGCAATTATTCAAGACAGATCCATGTTACTAAATTCCTTACGAAGGAAGAGTGTTCAATAAGCACTCAGTAACTAAAAAACAAAAAAGCATGAAAACAACAATTCTCTTCCATACTAATTTCCTAAACTATGTAATAATATCAGAGTTTGGATACATACCTCGCTATTAAGCCAGCGTGGTCACTGTTCATGCAATATTCAGTGACATTTTGAGTACAAATACCAAGATCCTTATCTTTTAATATTAAACATTATATGAGTGTTTAAAGTGTCTATGAAGCATATTCATATTAAATATTATTGCTGACATTTGGAAAAGGTCAAATGGGATGCCCTTATGCAAAAACACATTAGCAGCAAGACAAAATTATTACAATTATTAACAATAATTTGATTTGAAAAAAGATCAAATTTGGGAATCTTCTTGTCTCTTTACAAGTTAACACAATTACCTGTTTAAATTTGGTTAAAATTGCAATCTCTTGAACATGTTAATGTCAACATCAGGCTTTTTTGTGAGTTCCATTAGGCATGCTTATTTATTTCCTAGCCAGTCACATATTGGAAAAATAAAGCCATGGAATGAAGGCTATAACTATTTCCCTTACACAGCAGATATAATTACTAAGCTCCCTATGCATATAATAAAGGTGAGTAGGTGAAGTCAAGAAAGATGTTTGTTTACCAATCTCTGCAGCAGAAAAAGCTAACGTTCTATAACTAATCTAATTCTGTGCTTGAACAGAAGGCTGGATCCTGTGCAGTCATCAGCCTTTTTTTTCCCCAGACAATCAAACTCTTTTCTGTAATCTGAAACTGTTTTGCTTAGAAACTTTATTAGAAAGAAATCCATTTTAAATTAAGGTAATAAAAGAACTGGAGAGGAAAGTCCAGATATGTTAGTTGCAGCTGTCTTCTCTCTTCTTCGTCTCTGAATTTTCACAAGACAGACAAGAATTTATTTTAATTTTGTGACTCAACTTCTCATCAAGAGTGGATTTTACTGAGTTGTGCATGTTATGCTTCTTTCTATTTTAAGATTACAAAATTCTCTTTTGTTTCAAGATTCAGATCCTACAACTTCCTTTTCATAAATCAGAGTACAGTATAGTTTCTAATCTGGAGACAGATTAGAAGTGGGTTATTTTGGTTTCAGACACAGAAAGTTACAAATAAAATCTACAAAATTCAGCAGTCAAGGGACTTGCTTTTTATCTATATCCATGTACAAATTATTAATAAAGAGTAACCTACTATAGCTCAGTCTAAAACAATTAGTAGCCTCTTCTTTCTCTAAAAATATACATTTCATATCTCCTTTATCTACTACTTAGTAGAATTATTGTTATCTGTCTGATATCATGTAGATGTCATCTTAAATTGCTGATGATGAGATATCAATGTGCAAAGGGTAATCCAAGAACTGATATTAGATATGACACTAATGTTTTTTTATCAATGTTTTAGAATGATGATCTAAATAACATTGATAATAAAATTTGATAATGACAGAGACTGAGAGGAAAGCAAATAAATAAGAGGACAGGATACTGCTACCATAACTTAATATCTTGACTAAATGGATTGAATTTAAAAAACTGAATTTCAGTACAAACACAGATAAAAAATGAAAAGGCATGTTATATCTTTAAAATTCTGAGGAATGTTTAGGGAATAACAATCCAGACTGTATTGCAAGAGGATGTTATCTTGGAAATCCCATAAGTACTCTTGTGTAATATAGAAGAACTGAATGCATTGATTACCTTAGTTATCTAAAAAGTATATGGAAATAGAGATAGTGATCTATCTGCTCTGTATAGTATTGCTATGGACACTACTATGCAAAGAGAGACAGGAGAAGAAAGAAATCTTTGAAACCTTTCCTGAACCCTTAAGAGAACAAATGACTGGGACCTGAGTCTTCATCAGGATCATTTTCTTAATTAAGACAGGCAAGAGTTCATGTATGCTGAGGAGTAGAGAAGGATACATATACCTCCCGGACAACTTGAAGAAAAAATGAAAATGTTCTTAGGGAAAGAATAAGACTGCAGTATCTGAAAAAAAAAGCTCTTTTGATCTTTCATTCCAGTCCCAGGATGCAAACAAACAACTAGCAGCAAGAAGTAGTAATTTCATATTTCATGTTCTAAATTCTACCTATTTCCAAATATAATAACAGAGATTTTCACTGCTCTAAGCAGCATTGGATAAAGCCATGAAAATACACAGTTGAATTTTTAGTATATATTAAAAAAAAAAAAAATAAAAAAATTACACTTTCTCCAGAAATAAAATGACCCTGAGGCAACGCAGAAAAGAAAATACAGTCTCAAATGTAAGATTCTCTTTAGTATTCTTTTAAAACAGTCATTATCTTCATGCCTATTTGTGACTTTTGGGAGGGTCTGTATGTGTGTGCATGTACTCACTTGCTCTGAAGAATTATGCCAGCTTTCTATGTGTTTGATTTTTAAAAATTATTATTATTACATAAGCTTCTAAAATATAGATTTTTTTTTTACATTTTTTTTTTTACTCATACCCAGCTCAGAATGCTTGCATAGCAGTGGAAAGGTTGCCTCTGGTCAGCTGATGAGCACTGCAGTTTTCCTTGCAAACCTAATCCAGTGTTCTGAGTTTAAAATAATTCACTAAAGATTTGGTATGTTACAGACTTAAAAAAAATACTTTTATACATATTTTACTTGTCTTGTGACACTCATTGCCATTTTCTTTCACTTCACAAAGGATGCGTTTATTTCTATTGTCTGCAAGTGACATATTCAAGAACTAGATTAAAATGAACAATCCAGTCCAGACATTTAATAAATGAAACTGTTGAGAAATTAACAGATAAAAAAGGCTTAAAAAATTAAATAATTATATTTTCAAATTTAATATATTGGGAGCTATAAATCTATAATTTTGAAATTCAGACCATGGACAAATATAGTTTACAGTATCAGGAATGAAAAATAGGCCATTTTTGCCACAGCAGATGGATGTGAGAGTCTATGTTAAGTGGTAAGTTAACATTTTTAGTCATTAAAAAACTTTTGTCCCTCTTGTTCATTCCTCTACAGAGATAAGATGCAGATGAGTCTTCTCTTGAAGATCATTTGGCTCAAAGATAATACATTGTTTTCAAAAGTCTGTACTTGATAAATATTTTTCATGCTTATATGTTAACATCTTTTATGTCCCTTTATGTATGTATGCCTTGAAAAGAGCATCCAGATTTATCTGACTGAATGTGAAACCAACTTCACTGAATTTTTTCAACAAATATGGTAGATTTTTTTCTTCCTCCATCCCAATCTATCTGACCTAGTAATTATAATTAAGACAGTCTTTCAATATCCTCTTGTTCAGAACTTTTTGAATTGCTTCATTCAAACAAGGACAGGTTACATGTAGGTAAAGTGCAAACCAAGGAATGTTATGAGAAGCACAAAACATGGCAAAACTGAACAAGATACACTGTATCATTCTGCAGAACATTGATAAGGGTAACTACACACCTTACAGGTATCTTGCACTTACAGTATTAAGAAAATAGAAATTGTGAATAACATATTCATGTTACTTCTCTAAAAAGAATATTCCTGCATGTCTTCGCTTGCATATGCAATATTATAGTTGTGTCTAACTGATTCAGTTAAAATTTAAGGAATTGCAGCATCTACTTGAAATATGTGAACCCATATATATATAGAGAGAGAAATATGAGAACCCTTTCTCATTTGTTGAGTACAGAACTTGTAATGCTTGGGAATTTTTCAAATTTGAATTTTAAAAAATCTTATTTCCCTCATGGAATGTATTAACAGTGTTCTTATACACACAGCTACATTTTTACAAAAAGTATAGAATTCAGTTTATAAGTGATGTCTTTTTTTTTGTGTCACTTGTTTGAATTTTATCAGAAGGTCTCCAAATTATATGAGGTAAGGAGGGAAGCAGACAGCCTAATCAACTCATCTTTGCCTCCTTATGAAACAAACTTTAAAAAATCTCATGTATGTTAAATCCCAATACCAGATTTTCTTTTGAAATGTATCAGTAGCCATAGGTCATATGTCATCTTCTGTGTTCTGTGAATATCTGCCACTGACTAAACATCCCTCCCACATTCCCTGAGTCTGCACGTTCTCTCCAGAAAGTAAACAATGCATTTGTACTCTAGTCTTCACAGTGTAAGTTCTGGGTTCTGTATCTCCATACGACTTTTGAGTTTGTGAATGTGTGTGTAAATGAATTAAATCTATTAGAGAGTGTGTTTTGGAGAACAACTGCATTACGGCAACTTGATTAGACATTTTGTGAATAAATATAACCATGCCCTTCCATAAAATTTTGCATTGAATTTCACTACAATAATTTTCCTACACCACAAATTAAATTAGGCAATTATGTGGTAATTTTTGAGAATATTTTAATTTTTTTATTTTATTGGTAAGAGATAGTAAGGGCATCAGTAAGAACTGATGAAAGTTGTGGAAAGTGAGCCTATTATAACCTAACTCTACAGATTACATAACTCTACAGAAAGATTTACAGCATCACTCTGTAGATATTAATTTTTATACTGCATAAGTTTAAATTACTATGAAGACAAGGAAAGGGTTAAAGTGTAAATTTTTGTCAGAAAGGTGTCAGCAGAAGAACAATTCTGTTAACTATGCCTTACCATGTTGCAGCAAATCACTATATATATATATATATCAAGTTTATGTATTTCAGTTCCAGATCAGCCTTTACAATGTTCCATTTGTATTCTCACAAATCACAGCTGCAAATAAAAGAAACATTCAAAAATTTACCAGAAGACTCAAAGAGAAGGCAGCATTAAGAAAACATCGTTGATGTCATTCTGGGCTTCCCCCTCCTAAAAGCATGAGGAATACCTTTGTAAAACAATTTCATGAATGCATTACTCAGAATTAAGGTGGAAGAAGTAAAATATTTACCAGTGTTTAATAGCTTTGCCAGCTTCTCACAATCTTAGTAACTTAGCTCAGATGCAGCTTTTCACAGATGGCTCTTACTATTTATGAATGTTTTTTTCATAAAGGCCTTTTTAACTCTCCTAACTGGAAGAGAAGCATCCCTTTTTGAAAGGGGAATTTTTTTTTTAATAATTAAATATGCAGAGATAAGTAGATCTCTTTCAAAAGAGAGCATCATTTTATTAAAGATTTATTCCTTGCTTCTAGATATGGTCCTGACAAAGTCTTCAAGACATTGTAACCAAAGCTGCAAAGCAATTGGCTCAAAAAAATAGAAGAAAACTCACAAAATTGTTTGGAAATCCAACAGCATCAAGCTCTACTCAGTATTCAGCTTTCCATAGTAATTATTTTCGTTTTTAATGTAACACAAGCAAGGTCATGAATTATTAATCACATGTGAATTTGGGAGAAATGTCCCTAATAATAGAGTGACTGCTTCAGGCAAGCAGCTTGTCACACCTGCACTGAAGCATAAACAAGACAAAAAGTAGCTAAATATGATTTTTTTTTTTCTAAAAATCCACAGTGGACACAATTAAAAATTCATAACTGATTGTCACTATGTCATAGCAAAACTAATAATTACAAGTAAATACACAAGTCTCTTTTAATTATTTTTATAATTATTTTAATAAGTTTTTCCAGGCAATATTTTTTTCATGTCATTAATAAAGTTTTTGAGAAGTTACAGTCACTTTTTCTTCATACTTCTGTCATAGAAATTTACCTGAGGCATTATATAATCATCCAGAAATGTACTGTCTATTGTATCTTAGGATGAATTGGGAAATGGACAGGCATAATGGAACTATCTCATGAGATTAAAAAAATTGTGAGAATGAAATTCAGCAGAAGAAATGCACATTAGGAATACTCTTTTCATAGCATATTTTTTTTCTGGGAGGAAAGTCTGTACATTAGAAACCCACAATATACGTCATGTTCTTTATTCATATCAGAATGAATAAGCAAATTTTTGCAAAATTATAAACCTTATTAAAATATAATTTAAGGGGGTTCAGGTTTGGAACATAATGTTAGTTCACAAAAAGCAAAATTATTTCCAGGAATGAATTTCTCAATTTTGTCTTTCAAAATGATCAGAAAAATACTCCTAAAATTTTCAAAAGCATTCATTTTGAAATTATGTAACTAACTAAATATTTTTTTTTCAGGTTTAAATGTTTCATAGACTTTACCTCTGACAGTAAAGGAGCTTCATTTGAAAAAAAAAAATAGTAACAATCATTGAGACTGTTTCAAAATTTGTGCTTTATACTTAAAAACCTCAAGATACATCCTCTTTGTTTTCTTTTTCTTAATATTTTTTCCAAGGAGAAGAAAAACTAATCACAATCATAACATAATGCTTTAAATGGATGGATGATGGTACTACAGCAAAACAAGTGATTGTAAAGATGCCTTCTAAAAAACTTGAAATAACTTGTAGTCCCTTTAACATTCAAGGGGTAGGGAAGTACTGATATTCTTACCAATGATACATCTTCAG
Organism: Megaceryle maxima; assembly: GCA_024605025.1. Classification (NCBI taxonomy): domain Eukaryota; kingdom Metazoa; phylum Chordata; class Aves; order Coraciiformes; family Cerylidae; genus Megaceryle; species Megaceryle maxima. The sequence continues at coordinate 3,546 of JANHGN010006618.1, read as the reverse complement.
TAAAACACCTTTTTGTAATCATGACAAAGCAAATTCTCATTAAATTGTGTAATAATGTGTAAATTGTGTATAGCTTGGAAGCTCTTAGCTCAGAAGCTCTCGTCTTCAAGGGATTATGGGCATATAATTGATTTTCATGATTGGAAATAGAAAGAATCATTTTACTCAAATAAAAATAATTTGGAAGTGTCTACTAAAAGTTTAATTTTATCCTGATTCTATCCCTCTGGTGTTATAGGTATGTTCTGTTTTGGTGTCCTAGAAGTGATAGAATTATCTTTAACACTTTTCCTGAACCACTGGTTTATACCTTCTTTCCATACTTTATATGGGTAAATAACTGCCAGGATAGAAACCAGGCTGGCATTTTGAGATTTTTATTTGTTCTGTCTCACTACATTCTGGAATCCATGTAAAAAACAAACAAACAAACAAACCAAAACCAAAACAAAACACACAAAAAAATCTTTCGATGTCAAAAGGGAAATGAGAATAAAATGAAAATCAGAAATCCTTCTCAGCATCTGAAAATAAATCCCAGAATATACCCTGGATTTGAAAGAGGTGATGAGTCAGTTTCTTTTTGTAACAAAAATCTTTGAAGGATTTGTTTCAGGAGGGTTTACATCAGTTTGGATACAGTCCTTTTTTTTTTTTTTTTTTTCAAGATTTCCATCTTTATCTTGCAGTTTTAACTACAAGAATCAGTAAAATAGGACATTGTACCATAATAATATAAAACTGAAATAGAGTGATCAGGGTATTTTATCTCTGCACATCTCATGCTTATAAAGTAGAAGATATTTGTTTGGAAGGTAATTTCTTAAGTTTGATGGAAAAAAAAAATATTCTTCCACTTCACAATTTGTAAAAGACAAGATTAAAAAAAAAATTTAAAAATAAACTTCCTACCCAAATTAGTGTTTGAATGGGTAAGCAAGCATCTTCTTCCATTACCTATGCTTGTGAAATTTTAAATAAATTTATATTATTATTTGTGTAAAACTATTTGCACTGTTAAAGTATTAAAGCACAAGATGCCTAATTTCATTAAAGACTATTCATGGTTACAGTTTTAATAATATGTTGATGATGTACAGATCACCTTGTGATGACCTTGTGATCTTTTGATCTTTATTATTTCTTACATCATGTTCTTTTTATTTTTTCAATTTTATTTATTACCCAGTGATCTTGGTTCACCATAAATCAGTTTGCTGTAAATGTGCTATATGTTTGTTACTTAGATAGCAACTATTAAAAGAAATATAATCTTTCACAAAAAAAAAAATCTATAACATAGAGGATTTATTAATATGTAATAGCTATATACTGTCAGCTGTCACTTTGTGCCAAGTTAGTGGAAATTTGCAACTTACTAAAAGGCAAAAAACCTGACTGTCTGTACTGGCTGTTCCTTTGCCACACCTGAAACTAGATTAAAGTAAGTAGTACATTTCACTTACCATTAAATTGAAAAAAAAAAAAAAAAAAAAAAAGCTTTAATTGTAATAATATTGGCTATATCCATTTGCTATACTTCCAGGTAGTGATGTTATATAGGCAGCCTCCTAGATCACTTCACAAAATGAGGCACTACTAGTCTAGCTCTGGAGAACACTCCGTCAATATTATAAAATGAGCATATTGTTTACTTGAAATACTGTATATTAGAAGATAGTGGGCATTAACATAAATATACACAGGTGTTATAAGGCATAATATCTCTGTGCAATCTATACTTGCAACTACTTAGCAAGAGCAAGTAGATTTGGTGAGGTCTCCAGCCATGATTCAATAAGGTTCTTGCTTGAAGTCTGCTGTATGCAGACTTTAGTGCAGTAGTGCACTAGGACTAAGTAAGTGTAACGTATCCAAGATATATAACGAGATTCAAAACAACACACTGACTCTCAGACAGATGTATGTTACATTTTGAAATGATCCAAGTTATTTCTCTTTCATGGTTCACTAAAAGAAACTGACAAAAGGTATAGTTGCTGCTTTGTTAGTAAAAGCTGAGTAATACCATTCCATGATGGGAGTTTTTTTCTGATGTTTTTTTCTAAATGGAGTTATATGTATATTTTCAAATTTGAAATAGAAGAAAAAGGTATTTTTCTGATTTTTTTTAGATTTATGGACTTTTTTTGTTATTTAAGTCATGATGAGAAATGCATCCTTTGTCTAGTTTGCCCTATACATATTTTTCAGATAGCATGAACAAGATAATAAGCTTCTAGATCTGTCACCATTCCATTTTGAGTTATATGGTCAGTTGTAGTTTACTGAATTACTTCAGCTGAAAAAAAAGTAATGAGTAGTCAACTTTTAACACTAGTTCAGTATACACAAACTCAGTACACACTTGTGTAAGTCCAAACACACAAAAGCTATCAGATTCTGGTTCTCTTACCTTCTTTAGTCCCTATTTCTAAGGATGAGCTTGTTAGAAGAAATGTGAATTACACTCTTCCCTGTGGAAAATACTTTTTTCCTTAATGAATAGTAAATAAAAATTATGTCTCAAAATTTGAAATACACATATATGAAATCAGATCAGACAGAAGACAAAACCTACTAATTTTTAAATATTTTTTATTGTTAAACCAAACCAAATTACAACACACAACCACTCACTTTTTCCCTTATGTTTAAGTTCAACTGGAATTGAGAAAGTTTTGTTAGAATCTTGCTTATCAACTCTTATTTGTGCAAGGCTATGATGTATCTTGAATATTTTACAAATGGAAATATTTGCATACATGCACTTAAATATTGAAAAGTTTAGATTCTTACTACTAAAAAAACCCCTGAGCATTATCATCAGTTGAATCAAGTCTCGTACTTGTCTACCTGTTGCTCACAAATATAAACACTCACCCTCTTCTTCCATAATCACAATCATACAGTTTGAAAGTCATAGCTGTGAGAAATATCAGCCTACCTAGGAGCTGGGTCCAAACTTCTGAGAAAAAGAGTACAGCAGTAGTGAATTTTAGTAATCAATTGTTGACCTAGCTAGTACTATGTTCTCGGACAGCAACACTCAGATCCCTTATTTGACTTTTCCCCTGACAGTTAGTAACAATTGTTTGGTCATTGTTTTCTTTCGCTTTTTTATTTAATTCATGATTAGGGCAATGTTATCTAATAACAGAGGCTCTAAACATAACAAGGTGACAAATTTATCTATTAATTGTCTACTAGGGGACTTTCTAATTAACTAGCTCTACAATACTTCAAAGTACTGTCCCAACAAAGAATGTTAATATCTTATGTTACCAAACTCTCTCGAAAGAGAGATTATTATCCCAGTCATATTTTGCTGTTTAGCTTTTTTAGCAATCTAGACCAGTTTCCTGAATTTACTGCGCAGAATCAGTGACAGCTAAGAGAGTAGCAAAAGCTTCCACCCAAGAAGAGTCTGGTTATTAAAGCATTAATGTACTGATTTTCTGTGTAACAATTGAAGAGGGTCCCGTTGGGAAGCCGGCCGAGTATCGACAATCACACCAATATGGCTACATGCCGATCCGTTTATTC
>JANHGN010006617.1:62600-77252 GCA_024605025.1 Megaceryle maxima | reverse complement strand
GGAAGTGGAGAAAAGTTCTTATAGAAAACATCACCCACATAATGCCTTGAGCTAATACAAAAATGTCTTGTATTTTCTCCTTAAGTGTGGTCCTTACAACTTAAAACATTCTATATTTAACCATCTAAACTTCTTCAGAGTTGCCTCAGCAACAGTAACTTGAGGGCATTAGGAAAGTAAAAATGGGGGAAATGTGCTAAAACAGAATATTTGAACTTTTGTCTAAAAAAAACCCAAACAAAACAAAACCCACACCACCAACAGTTTGAAGTTTAGAAAATAAACATTTCAGTCTGTTTAACATTCCAAAATACTACATGTAGAAACCTGGCTCTTTTTGCTTTTTGGTCTGTTAAGTATACATCTTAAGTGTATATATGAGTGTATATAACTTACTAAAATAAGTTGTTACATTTATTCACATTTTTTTTTAAGCTGAAAATACTTTACAGATGGCACAAAACTGCAAAACCTTCTGGCTGACAAACTTAGAGTTGTTCAAAGGGGGCAAAAATACAGTCCCAAAGATTTTTACCTCTACTGGATATTACTGGAGATGTTATAACCATATCATCATTAGGGAGTTGCATTTAGTTCATTTGGTATCTATCCAACCTCAGGGATGTGAACCAGAATGAACTGTATTTTCTTGGTTGTGTTCATAAAGCACACTATTCTGCTCGCATGTGAAGTTTGCAGGTGAGCTCTCATGTATACAGAGAGGTTGAGTAGGGTATAAGAAGGGGATTGAGGACCATGGAGCAAAGCAGGGATGTATGAAATTGGTAGTCTAGGCACACTCTGTACTTACCTGGAACAGATTTTGCAAAGGTCATAATGATTAGCTCTTGCTCAAAGGCTGTATTTTCATTGACCTCTTGGAACATGAGGAACTGTTACTACCATGGTTTATGCCAGGGTAGCTTGAGTTCAGTGGTGTAAGATACATCATGGAAAGAAGAGATGTCTGGAAGCTTCTAGACCAACCTTGCTCAAATAATGTGATCCATGGTCCTGCTCTAGCAGCGAGTGCTAAGCCCTTCTCACCCCGATCTCCCAAAGCAACTGTGCCCAGGACACACAACACCTGTCCCAGTGGCTGGGCTGAGACCCTCACCCACGACAGCAACTGGCTCTGTAGCTCCATCTCACTTCACGTGCTAGTCCCATGGCCTCTTGTGCCAGTGTCCCCAGTTGTTGGCATTTTGTGCTTACAGCATTCACACACATAGTATAGACTGCGAGATTGTCCAGATAGGCACTTGAGAAAGGCTTTAATAGGAAGATAGGATAGTCTGTAGGGATTGGGTGCGGGGCTTGGTCAGACAAAGGTACTGACCAGGCAGGGTTTACATGTGACTGGCCTCTTACGCCCTTTTTCTGTCCATTTTGTTTCTCCCTTTGTTTTGTCCCCCTTCCCCTAAATGTTTCTTAAGTTTTGCACACTCCCACAGGTCCACTTCAAATATCATGAGTCCTCCTGCTCCCTCCTTTCCAGTTACAAAGTCCAGATTGACCCTCTCCAAAGCTGTGACCCGAATTTCTTCTTAGCCTGTGAAATAGTGGCTGAAAACTTTTAGTCTTTGTCAGTGCCTCTTTCTCTTCTGCATCTGTTTTCTGCCTCTGCGTGTTCTTGTTTTATTTATTCTTCTATTTAATATCCCCTTTGCATTGAAAGGGTTGCTGATTGGGTAACCTTAATGAAGCATTGGCTCTCACCTTCTGTATGCCCTTACCAGTAGTGGCTGCCTTGTACTGGAGGCTTGAAACTGGTAGTAGTACTCCAGAGTGCCTCAAAGGAGCTGAATAGAAGCAGAGTTTGTTTTTACCATTTCCACTTAATTACCACTAATTAAACACATACTTAATATGGTATTCACAGTATTACTGTGATACTCTGTAATACAGAGCAGTATTTCAGTGTGATGTTTGCTTAGCTATTACAAGACCTGTCATTGAAATAGAATTAATTTCTGAAGCCGTGCTCTGGGGAATGATTCTGGTGCTGTTACCACCAAAGCAGCCAAAGTCTTCCTAACTAGGAGAAAGCTTTCATAAGAGAGTTAAGCAGCACTAGACAATCACCTGTTTTATATGCTTAAAATCTTCTCATTTTATCTGAATAGAGAGAATGCAGTACTTATTCCCTGCCCTGTATATCCATTATTGTTTTCAGTAGAAAACCTCCAGCACTGTAGTATGTGGCTGGAGGTGACCCAGCACAAGCCCTGTTAAGAACAGTGGTTGGTGCAAAGATTCTTGCTCATGAGGATGTATGGAGGCTCAGATTGTGTTGGCTCAGAAGGGGTGAGCACCCCTGAGATGACAGGCTAGTGTGAATGCCAAGGGTGGTCATCTTCCTCTTCCACACAGATGAGAAACCTGAGTGAAGCTAACAGTACCAGTGATGCAGATTCAAAGATGAAAATCTGTCCTTCACACCCACATGCTTACGTTGAGGGCAGGAGGCAGTGTGTTTCATGCCTTGAAAGGCAGGCAGAACTGTGCTGCCAAGCTGTAACATAAGAGCAGCTGTCATGAGCCCAAAACAGGTTGGGAGTGTATTAGCTTACACAAGTGATCAGAATCTGAAACTGATATGGAACAAAATGGCATTTGTCCTCTCCCTGCTGCAGGTCCAGCAAATCTCTTCACTCTCATAGCAATGAGGAGGCTGAATAGACCCACAGGACCTTTCATCACTTCTACCAATATGTGACCCTTGTTCTGCTGCTCTTGTCAGCAAAGACAACATTTTCCATCACCTCTTTTCAGACAGATTGGACTGCCCTTCTTTCTACAGCTGAACTAATCACCCCCTTGAATGGCAGGCCAGCTAGATGGGAGGAAAGAGAGAAATGTCATGTGCCTGACCATCCTGCATGGAGGATAAACACAAAGGATACAGCAAGCTATGACTTGGACTGCTGAAAATGTGTTTAACAGGAAGGGGGAGGTTTGCTGTGATTCTGTGCCATTTGACATCCTGTTTTCAGAGTCGTATTGCCCTCAAAAGGAGTCTGTCTCCCTTCCCTTCCAGGGAAGGCTTCTGGAGATTGGAAGAAAAAAAAAAAAAAGAGGAAACAAACCTAAGGTTTCTTGGCTTATGCCCTGCCTGTAGCTTCTCTTGCTGGTCTGAAAGGCTGCAATTACCCTGTGCCTCTCCTTGCACCATAACCTCTCCTCCTTGTAGGAGCTGAACTAGGGATGGTTATGGTCTGCATCTGATCTTGCTTCTCAGGTAGCCCGCTGAAGGTGAGAAAAGAAAATAGCAGACGACCAGAGTCCACTCCTCCCTTGCTCTGGTCTAGGACACTAGCCCACCACCCTGTCTATACTAGACAAGCACCAGTGCCTTCACTGGGGCATATATAGACTGCTACTGTGTGCAGGGCTGCTGGACTGTGACTACCTTTGAAGCAAAGGGAAAGAGTGAAATGCAGTGTCTGTTGGATACCTGTAGCAGACAGTCTTGCCTATACCCTTTCAGAGTTAAGTCAGAGCTTTTTGCTTTGGACTGAAAGCATCAGGATGAATTAGGAGGTGTTTTGTCTTGATCAAGCCAACCATCCCTATATAACCTTTGTGACTAATCATTGCTGTGGTTATCCCAGCCTGTGGAGAAAGGCTTAAGCTGCTGCCGCCCTTGGTTTACAAGTAGGGAACTGTGGTACAGAGAAAAAGGATGCATTTCTGAAAACCCAATGGCTCTGATGTGTGTCATCAGTCCCACGGGTAAGATTTGTCTTCAGAAGTGTTTTGAGCATTCAAGAGCCTAAAAGCCACTGAAAGACCAAAAAAAAGTGTAGATTTCTAACTGCCCAAGTTCCATGAAGATTTCAAAGCCTCTCAGGTGTGACAACTGCTAAAAGATTGCTTAGTGCTAATTGATTTAGTTATGTGCCTTTGAGACTTTTAAAGTACCTTGACATTAGTCAAAGCCCTGTACCCTGAGCTGACACTTGCCTCAAAAGCATTTTGCCCTTCAATAAATGTAATTTAAATAGAAAATAATAAGGTGCCAGATATCTTAGTAAAAGTAAGGATACCTTCAAAGACAGTTTTTCTTATCCATTTCATTATAAATGATGGAATAATAATAAAATCTCCCCCTCCCCAATATTTTACTAGTTCATCTCCTATATTATTTACTGTGCAAACCCATTTTTCCTTAAGAACATTAATTGCGAGCTAACCATTTAAATCAGGATGCAATTTCATTTTCCTTTGGAGAAAAAAAAAAAGTACCTTTTACAAGTAGCTCTTAAAAAGCAAAGTGGAAAGCATCAGTGAGTCTTTCCAACAGCAGACCCATTTAAAAGTATGTAATTAGTCTTTTCATAACAGGGTCATATGATAAGAGAGCATAGGATTATTCCACACATATCTGCGTGCCAATAGTCACTGATTCCAAGTGCTTGCATCTTAGCCTGATGCAAGACTTTCAGGATTGAACAATGTACACACTGACAATGCTGTCATTTTTGGAAACCTTTTCATTTTGGGGGATGCTCACCTTATTGGTAATGAGTTGGAACCATGATGATAGCATTCAAAATGATCGTATATCCAGAGCAGATTTGAGCTCATAGCTTACAGTTATAGTTCAGTCAGCTTCTTGCTCTTTCACTGGGTACAGTTCTCTTCTGTGTGGAAAGCTCTCTCCAGAGGAAGGATAGGCTTGCTCTTATGCTAGCCTTGTCCAGGCATCAGGTTTAGCATCACAAGGAGTACTTTGATTTATGCTGCTGACACACAGCCTGTCTTAATTAGTTAAGTAGAGTTTAAGCAGGGGAGTGCAGTTCCACTGAGACCTAAATCATCACAGGGACTTATGCCAGCAGTGAACTGGAACTGTAAGATTTATCTATTGACATATCTCTATCAGAAGTTTGAATTGTGTTTCTCTCTTGGCTGTATCACTGTCTAAACAAAAGACTTCCAAAGGAGCAACAGGTGGCCTGGGAAAAAAATCTATTTCGCTTTCAAAAGGAGCTGGGTGAGGAATTAGTCTGCTTTTGAAACTTTTCCCCTTTGTTAGTATGAGAGGTATATTTATGTTCCAAATATTGCTTGGATTATTTGAGGCTTGTATGTTTGGGTTGGGGTTTTTTTGTGTGTGTGTGTTTTGTTGTTTGGGTTTTTTGTTGTTGTTGTTTCGTTGGTTTGGGGTTTTTTTGGTGGTTATTTTTGATATGGACCTACCTATGGCTTACAGCACATTTGACTGCAGTCATTTGAAAAAAAAGTTTTACTCTATGGGAGAGAATCAAATCTTCATTGTCTACATTTCATAAGACCTCATTTCCTGGGTCTCTTGCTTTGGAAAGAAGGCATTTTAAGTCTCTGAGCCAAATAAATCTATTGTACTTGTAGCTTGAACAACTGATACCATATTAAAATCATTTGGGAGAACAACTTGATCCATATTTGCCCACATACAACGATCAGTGATAGATTGAAGTGACTCACCATTGAAAGAAACCTTGGGCCAGATTCACCCTTGGCATAAGCAGGCACATCTCTATTAGCATTAAAATACTGGCAACCCTGTGTGATAAAAATGGTTTTAGCTTTTATAGTCGTTTTTTGCTTTGTGTGCTGCATGCGAACCCGTGGTTAAGCCAGTCATGCCAGTGGGTACCTAGTAAGGAGATGTTCTATGATAACCAGTAGCTGTACCAACATAATTACACAACATTGACTTTTACTTGCATAGTACTCTATCTTGCATCACCTTTTCAGTGATATGTGCCCTGCTGAGATGGGTTTGGGGAGAAGACCTGGAGAAGCATCCTGTGAGCACTGATACACAGACCCCAGCATGCTTTCCTAATTGTGTTGTAGTGTCATCAACTATAGAGAAAGGAAATTCTTTAGTTTCTGTTTTAAGCCTTCTGATAACATTTTACGTCTCATAGGCTTTGTCTCACCTTGTTATGAAGTTTATTAATTAGAATGCTACTTACCATGGATGTACATTTAAACTTGGGTTGAGAGAGACTTTTAGAATCTAGCACAACTACCTGTTGAAGTAGGGTGAGATTCTGAGATCCAGCTCAGTTCTAGACTGGGTTGCTCAGGGCTGTGTCCAGTTGAACTTTGAATACTTCTTTGAACCACCTGATTCAGTGCTGAACTACTCTTGGGGGAGAATTTTTTTTTTCCTTATGCCTAAGACAAATTTGACTTTTTGCTATCTGTGAGTGCTGCTTCTTATCTGCTGTGCACTATTGAGAAGAAGAGTATCTCCCTCTTCTCTATGATACACTAGGTAGCGACAAGTAGCAGATTCCTTACACCTTCTCTTCTTCAAACCAAGACCCCTCATCTGGGCTTTATTTAATAATGAACAATGTTAAAGGTATTGTTCTTCCTGATAATTTCATATAGTCAGACCCTGCCCCAATCCAATGCTACAGTCTCTAAGCCCCAGCTTTGATTCCCAGGAGGTGGTTGCTGCTGGTCTGGAAAGGGCAAGTCCTGCTATGCAGCTCCTTGCATTGTGCCAGTCTCAGGGGCTGCTGGTCAAGGTATCTGGATGTCCCCCAGTGTTAGTCTCCACTCAGCAATCTGATCCCTGGGATTTTCCTCCACTTCTAGGATCTTGCCTCTGATCAAAAGCTTCATCTTGTTCTTTCTGAGACCCTGCTTCTTTTTGGAAGACCTTATTTGTAGTGGCACCCCTTCTTTCTGGAAGTTGGGCCCCTGGGTTTTCCATTCTACATAGTGTATGTACAGAACAACAACACACGGATGATCTCCTAATTGGAGGGTCTGTCTCTGTATTAATAGGAGGATTCAAGATTGGGCCACTTGTGTTTAATTCATGTGCTATCTAAATTTATGATCATCCCTTATTGATTTCAGCTAACAAGTAGCAGAATTGTGCTGGAGTTTAATCTGTTTCAGATGTTCACCAGCCCACACACATGCAACCAATTCTCTGCTGCCTGTAAACATTCCCAGTGTAAGCTGTTTTTTCACCTATGGTAATTGGGGAACCCAAAACAGGACACAGTAGTCCCAGTGCTGTGAACAGAAGGTAAGAGGCAATTTCCTTGACCTGCTTTCTACTTTCTTGGTTGCTGTATACTTAACCTTCATCACTGTAAGGATGCTCTGCTGGCATGTGCTCAGCTTTTGTCCATCAGAACACTTGCTTTTAAAAGCCTGATCATTGCTGCTCTGTGGAGCTGCTTAGATGCAGATGCAGGACTTCACATTTGCCTATGTGTAAAGTTATAAAATTACTCTTGGCCATAAACAGTCACAGTACAATTTACTTTGAATGGGACCTGTGGAGGTCATCTTGTCCAGCTCTGTATCTCAAGCAAGCCGAAGTTCAAAGCTGGACCAGGGTGGTCAGTGCCTAGTCCAATTGTGTTTTGAATGTCTCAAAACTTATGAGATACATCTACAATCTAATGTCTGTGAAATACAATTCATTTGTTTAAGGAGGGAACAAGGTCAATTTATAGGACAGCTGGTGCGATGCTGATCAGGAAAATATACTTAAGGATGAGCCAGTAGCACCCTGAAGATAGAGATGATGTACTTGTATGATAGTTCTGCAAGGATGCTAATTCTTCTGACTGACATCTTCCAAGACTACTGAAGGACTGGCTTGGGTTGACTCCCAGTACCAATAAACAAGGATGTTCCTTCTAATTTCTAGCTTTATTTGTAGCAATGATTTCTTTAACAAACTTAAATACAATCAGGTACAATGTCTGTGATGAAGGATGGAAACAGATTTGAGGCATAATCCACTGTGCATTGTCACACAAGGAGGAAAGGAGGAAGAGTGATAAGCAATTTGTCTTGTATTTTATTATTTATATCTGAAGTCTTCAGTTATTAGTGCTATGCTAATGAAGTCTTTTTGGGTTGTCTGACAGATCTTATGATATACTCCTTAACAAAGCAATAACATTGGGAGTATGTCAATTGGCTAATTATTTAATAATCTATATCCATCAGTAGCAGCTGTGATGAGATGGCAGACAGATACAAGGCTCTGTTCAAGGGCTGGGTGCTCTTGGTTCAAGTTTCAGGAAAGATGCTGCCAAAACAATAATAATTACATTGTATGACAAGAGTTATGAGAAAGCAACAGCAGCGCCTAATAGTGCCATTAATCTAAACTGGGTACTTGGAAATACTTTCTCCTACACAAATTATTATTCAGTAGTTGATCCTGGCCATTCATTTTTTTTTTTTTTTTTCTTGTGATGGGCATTAGGCAGGACAGGTATGAATTGCTTTGGGTAGAACCTTAAATTCTTAAGTCTCCTAGGAGATCAGCCCATAATACATTAAACATATAATTAACTCTACAGATACAAAGCTGGTCAGATTACTATTTTACAATCTCGGAGGCAGCTAGAACAAAATTTACCTCATTTAACTGTAGGTATCTAAGCAAAGATACAGACATGTAATTCTGAGCAAGCTATCTCAACTCCCATGGTATCCAGAAACAAAAAGCATGAGTTGTCTGGTCTAACAGACAATGGTATATGCATTATGATAAATGAGGTATGTCTTAGACATCTCTGGTTCTGTTCGTTAACTCTAGAAGCTTAGATGGCCATACCAAATGTGTGAAGTTGAGAGGTGAATCTCACTGTGATTAACTGTGCCACAAATATAAACAGTAAGAGCTTCCTTGGTGGGTCCACTTGCACGGCAGCTCAAATGACACAAGTTATGTTTCACTTACTGATACACAACTGAAACTTTGCTTACTGAAATTGAACTTACTCCGGATGTATTTCAGAGATAAGCAAGGGCAATTTGGTCATCTGTTTTCACTTGGTACCAATCCACCTTTGAAAATGAAGGTCCCTAAATTATTTTCCATTGTGCTCTATTGTACTGGGCTGGTGAGAACCATATGGTGTCATGGACAGGTTATTTCCTTGGAAAATTAAGTACAAGCCCTAATCTTGGTATAAGTACAAGACTCTTTGGTGCAGAAAAATCCCTAAATGTCACAGAATCACCTCCCACACTAGCTGGGAGTGCAGGTGTTTCTGGGCTTTCAGGAGGTGAAGCAACAGGCTAGAGCAGGGTAGCCTGGATGGGCAAGTCATTGCTAGTAGCAGTTCCTCCCATGTAGCAGAGGAGGCTTTTTAAAAATAAAATTTTAAAAAAAGCCTCCTGCAAGCTTCTGCCCCTGGTGCAACATCTCCTAAGGGTTGTGCTGCACCGCAAACCACCTCAGCAGCAGCTCTCCTTCCCCAACAGTTTGTGTCAGGTCTGACTTTCCTTGGCTGACTAAAGCTCAGAAAGGATGACTGCTGCTTTCACAGACCTTTCCAGCTGCCAGCGACTGAGAGGGCTTCAAGCTGAGCTTGGATATATGATGAGTGAGTGGTGTGTAGCAGAAAGAGGCAATAGCTCCTGACAGTGCAGCCTGGTGGAGTTGTGACTGTAGGGCTGATGACTCGGGCTTGAGTTTAGCTCACAAGTAGAAAGTAAGTACTGGGGGAAAATAAAGAAAAAGACAATAAATGGCAACACAGCAGAAGCAAACAGTTGACAAAGCTCATTGCATATTAAAGCAGATTAGTGTTCCAGGGTTGTACTGCTGGGAGAGTTTGACAGGTTTGTGCTGCAAGACACCGCTTAGAAGTGCTAACTTCTTTTAGCTTAGCCTTATGGAGCCTTTTCACTGCAGAGGATAAAGCTGGCTGTAGCCTTCATAATTCATTCTTAAAATGTGAGGTTACTGTGTAACTATATTGGATATTAAGGGAAACAGATGGAGCAAGCAACGTGGTGATTCACAGGGAATCTGTTCAAGAATTTTTCTCACTAGGAGAATTTTTCTTTACTGAGTCTGCTTTAAATATCAGTGAATGCTCAAGTCACCGTATAAATGCCACTTCCACTGTCCTCTGGTTGGTATTTGAAGTTTTGAGCTAAATGTTCAGCTTGTTTCAGGTTGGGACTTATCAAAGAGAAGCAGCAAATTCATTCTTAATGAGTTTAAATTTAGATATTTGTTCCTAATCTGTCTTGCAAATCTAAGACTTCATTGACCATCTGGAATACTATGCTCTGTAAACCTTATACATAACATGCAGGTCTGCTTTGTTCAGCCATAAGACACTCCCAATTCTTAACACAAATCATACCTCATATCTAAACTTACTGTAATTCTAGACTACCCATCAGCTTCCTGGCCACTGCCCCAACATAGAGGAAGGCTGTGTGGTTACATAAATAGGGTTGTTGGAAGCAGAGTGAGGTCAACTGGCATGGTTCCCACAGTTAGGAAGCCCAGCCAGGATTTCCATTGCTCTTCAATTAGATAGGATGGAGGAAGAATGCCTCTGATGATCTCAACTGCAGCTGGGAGCTGATATCCTTCCAGAGCTGGATAAATAATAAATGGTCCCGGTGATGGATGTCTCTGAAATGTGCTAATAATTTTAATATAATGGACTAGATAGTCTAAGTGTAAGTTTGTGCCCTCTGCTGGTTGGAGCAAAATGATCCAGTGTTTTTCATTGGTGTGGAAGTGACCAGAAAATTAGGGCCTGTTGTGAAACTGGTGGTTATCCCCTGAAGGAAATGATCAAGGAAAGTATCATCACCTTTTGATGTTTTCAAAACTGCATGACTTTCAGGAAGTAGGAGTTTTAGCTAAATGTCTCTGTGCTCGGTAAAAAACAAAAGGGTGAACCTGAAGTCTATGGAACATGATGAGATCAGCCCAAGAGATCAAATGGTTCCTTTGTGCTTTGATTTTACAGAAAATATTTTGCGTGTATTCTCTGTGCAGAGTTTTGAGTGTAATGTTTCTAAACAGCCTTTGAACTGATAAAAAAAAAATGTTGTTTGTTTGGGGTTTTTCCCCCTTAGGAGAAAGTTTTGCCTTGATTTGTTGTCTGCTGGTTTTCATAGTTTTTGGGTGTGGTTTTTTTTTGTTTGTTTGGTTTTTTTTGGTTGTTTGGGGGGTGGGTGTTGTTTGTTTGTTTGGGTTTTTTGATATTGTTTTTCCTCGTGGCTCATATTGCTGTAATCTGTCCTTTTGGAACAAGATGATCAGAGATTAATATCTGCTTTTACTGAAATAATCCTCTTGGCTATGATGTGTGGCAAAGTGGTAGGTCTGAAGTCTTTTGTAGCATTTGCCCTCACCAGCTGGGTAGGATGTGGTAAGAAGCTGTGCTGCTCTGCATGGAGCTACTGCAAAGCATCCCCTGCTGTTCACCCTGCAGGAGGGAAGGACTTTGCACCATCTGTTTTGCTAGAACGTTGTGCTCATTTTGGCTGGCCTCCACATAGGCTAGTGATGAGGGAAAGGGGATGTGTCTGTGGGTCTGTCTTACCACCTTTAATTCTTCTTTGTCTTTAATTCCACCTACATTGTCTGTATCAAGGGAAGAGAAAACAGCTTCTACTAAGAGGAGACAGAAATCTGTGTTGGTGTCAAGGTTCAGAGCTCCCATTAGCAGATACAGGTAGTTCATTCTTCAAAATGTCTCTGTCTATACTGACACTTGGTTACTCCTGAGGCAGGAGAAAACACAGTTAACACATTTGCAAAGCCAGAGCTGGAATCCTGTAGATGTTCTGATTAAGGCCATAGGTTCTCAGTACTGGGGGTCATGAATCAACTGGAGGAGGTAGGGCAACTTCCTTTCCTTCTTTACAAAGGGAGGGCATCCCGTTGGTTTGCTGTGCTAATATGGTGGCACAGTGGAAAACTGCAAGCTCCCGGGCTAGGCAGGCAATCTCCTATATAATTCTGAAGCAGGCTGTCTATCTCTGCTTGTGCAGGTTGTTGGGTTTTTAAATCCATACTCTGAGTGGTGGATTCCCCAAAATTAGTACTTCCATGGCCCTGCAGGTTTATGTGGCACTGTTTGAGACCTGAAATGTGCCAAGTAAACAACAAAGAAGAAGAAAAAAAGAAGCCTTATCCTATCCCTGCTGTTGCTCCTTGTAGAATATGTTGCGGCGTCACTCGACCAAACTCATGGGGCTTCTCATCCCTTCTCTGTGTATTGGTTCTCAGTGTTGATGTTTCTGGATAGCTTGATACATCTCTGCCATCCTCTATTTTGCAAGGTTTCTTCTTTGTCAGCCCTTGTGAAACCTGCAACCTTTCCGTAGTATTAATGCCACACCCCAGCAACACCTTCTGGGTGCTCGCAGGGTGCAGTGCAACACTAAGGCTACTGGTGATCTGTTCAGGTGGTCAAAGAGATCAGAGGTGGCAGGAACATGGGGCCTGGTTTACGCTTGTCATTTCTGTGACTTGAGTTGAGGTGTTCCTTACCCACCTCCTCACCTCTGAAGTGATGAGAAAGTCAAGGTGAGCATTTCTCCTGTTCTTTTGCAGGTGGGTGTTGTGTGTAATGCGGCTTTGGTACCCTGTGTCACCGTAGTAACAGCAAGTCGTTGTTTCCTGGCAACTGTAAGGGTTGCTAAGAGAAAAATCAGCAGCATTCGTAAATCTGACGTCTTTGACATCATCCACTCACATTGCATTGGGATGAGTTTGATAGAAGATGACCTGGTAGCCAGTGTTATCTCCTTTAACACAGATGTGTGTTGGTTTTCATAAATAATTAGCATCTATAAGGCACTGGAATAGCCTGTCAGGGAACACTGATCTTGTTGTTTGCCCTCCTTGGTACATTCAATAACTACAGGTAACACTTTATGCCCTCTGCTATAAGATGAAATGAGTTCTGTGGATAAAAATCAGTGCTAAGTATTATCTTTGGTCTTTGCTCTGGTTCCCCAGTACATTTCACAGGTGGTTTCCACTGAGAAAAACTCTGACAAAGCCCTCTCCTCTTCCAGTGCTTCATTCTTAAAACATTTTGCTTCATAAACCCATCTGTCCATAGGCTGTAGCTTAAGTGGGTAGTGGGGGTGGGGGGATGTGTGTGTGAGGGAAGGAACAGCAGATTCAGTAAGGTATTACTCCAGCTTAGCTCTGTGGAATTCAGTGGAGTTATACCAACACAAATCTGAAGGAACACAGTGATGAAGTGATAAATCCTATTTGCTTGCATCTGCCCACTCTGAGCCAGAGCTGGAGACGTTACTATCTGCTGGTGCATGCAAGAGCATGTGCAGAGTGAGGAGTTGTGCTCTCTGCAAGTGCACAGGAGACAGATGGTGAAACCCACCCGTTCTGAAGCGTGCCGACAGAGAGTATGATTTTTTTTTTTTTTTTTTTACAGTGTCATGGTGCTGGCAGACAATGCAATAGCAATATTCTTACATTTCAGAGAATTGACTAGTCTCAGAAATTATATTTCACCAGTGTTCTCTTCTGGCACCTTTTTTTTCCACAGCTGTCTGCATAGCTTTTGGAACACAGCACTGATGGAGACTGGGTACTGCTCTGTCTGGACCAACTCTGCAATTAGAGAAAGAATTTGGCTATAGAGAAGAAAGCTAGATCATCTCAGCTACTGGGATTCTCTTAGGAGAGGAGAACTCATGGAGCAATGTTCTTTCACTACTTCCAAAATGCTGGAAAACCTGCTGTGTTAGCATTGTATGGGCAGAGTTTCTCTTGGCCATGTCAGGGAGGGAAGAGCAGATTAGTGGAAAGGATGTCTTTACCATAAATGCATAACATTTCCTTAACTGTGCAAGTGAGGCTTGTGACAAGACAATGAGGCCCTGCACGCTTTTGCAGAAGCCACCAGAAGTCCTGGGGATGTTCAGAAATGCTCAGTTTTCCACCAGTTTCCTGCAGCTGACAGTACATTTGCATTGACCTTGGTGACAGCACCAGCCTTGCAAATGAAAGGGCATGCATCACTAAGAAGAGAATTAAATTTGCAATGAATGGCTTGCATTTCATTTTCTGTTACTGTCATTTTTATCTTCCCAGATAATCCTCATGTCCCTAGAAAGCCTGCCCTAGTGTTCCATTTCCTGCAGCGGGAACGATGCCTGAGCTCACAGCAGGGGTAGCTTTCTTCAGCTCTTTCGTCGAATCCTGTCATGTACCCCCTGAGCTGCTTGTTCTTTTGCCAGTGGTGGGGAGAGTGCAGCTCACTGCTGTGGTGTCTTCTCAGACAAAAAAAAATAATATCAGCTTTGCCTTTTGATTGGAGCCTGTAAGAGCAGCATTTCTGAAGTGAAAGTGCTCTTCATAGTTTAGCAGATAGGGATTCTGTGCTGGTATGAGAAGGGCAAAAAGTAATCTGTTGTCCCTCTCCCTTATGTAAACCTGAGAGTATTTTAGACATATAATGAGATATAGGGGGTTTGCAGATGTGTGAAATGGCTTCACACATATCTAGACATCCCTTTCAGCCTACTTTGTGTTAGAAGAGGTGGGGGACTAAACATTCCGTTTAAAAAAAAAAAAAAAAAAAGTAGTGGTCTGGTATAATTTCCAGTGCAGTAGCATCATCATGGGTGAATCCAGATGTGATCAGAATCATAGAATTGTTCTGGTTGTGAGACCTTGAGGATCTTCAAACATTAACTTAGCACTGCCAGGTCACCACTAAATTATGTCCCTAAGCACCACTTCTATATATTTATTACTGTTTTCCTTGTCTTCTTTTTTTTTTTTTTTTTTTTTTTTCCCCCTTCTTTGGTTTTTTTTTCTAAAACATCCCTTACCCTCATTTTTCAGGCTTTTGTCCTTTTTATTTT
>JANHGN010006617.1:42775-62500 GCA_024605025.1 Megaceryle maxima | reverse complement strand
GGGGTTTTTCAAAATTTACCTAGGCCCGCCCGGGTCATTATTAAATTTTTTCCCTAGGCCCCCTTTTTTATATTTAATTATGTTTTCCTTGGTTTTTTTTTTTTTTTTTTTTTTTTTTCCCCCCTTCTCTGCTTTGTTTATCTAAAACATCACTGCAGCTCATTTTTCAGGATTGTGTCATTATTATTTTATAGTGATCTGTCTCTGCTCAGAAGTTCCTACCTGGAAAACCCTGTAGGGTGAAGTTGTCTCTTAAGAACCAATGTGTAATGATGTGGGCTAATAGGCTGAGCTACCTGGAGATATTTGCCTGAGTTGCAGAGGCCTATGACATGAATTTTGGGGGAGAAAAATGGTGTCAGACTTGAGTCCTTAGCTTCTGGAGCTGGGCCAAGTCCACTTCCTATAATTATATCATAGTAGTCAGGGTTGTGATGACATCTGGAAATGACCAGGTGATCCAATAACCTTTCCTGTCCTCCATCAAAGATGAGGAGGAAGAGGGAGCAAAGCAACTGGGAAATAGAAAATGGAGCCTGTGACAGGTGCCACTCACCATGCCTTGCTGCAAGAGACTGGCTTACAAAAGAGTAAAGGGCAAAAAGCTGGCTTCTTTCCCCTGTGAGCTCACTGACTTTGTAAGGTCACGGCAAGGCTGCCTTGATTTCCTGTGCGCTTTGCTGCCCTGCCAGCACCAATGTGAAGTGGCTAGGGAGCTTCAGTTTGGCACAGTAGACCACGGCCAAGGGTAGGTGACTTTGCAGATGCTGCTGTTGCGTGTGAAATGACCTGAGATGAGCCATGATGCAGCTCTTAGGGCAGGACCAGAACACTTTATCCACAGGAACAAGGCAGTGGATTCTTGTTTGAGGTGGGGTCCCTCAGAAAGGATTTATTTGGGATTGATGCAGCTGGCTGAAAAGAGAATGCATTTCTTTTTCCAAGTCAGTAAGAGTTTTCCTTTACCTTCTGTCAAAAATGAGAGAGAAAGGAGCTTGCGAACCATGAGGAAAATGTTACTAAGAGGTCTGTGGATAGCAGAAAGCTTGTAGCAGCAGCTTGCTCTCTGTACCCCCCAAAGATACCTAATTCAGAGAAGCCTGAGCACAGCAAAGCCCTCTTCTTGGCAGTATCCAGCACCATTTTCTTTCTGTGGAAGTACATAGCTCCAGTTCTATGCAGGCAAAATGTCAGAGCTTCATCTGTCTCCTTCCTTTCTACCAACTGAGAAGCCAGCAAGTGTCTTTCTAATGAAGGATTAGAACTTTGCACTCAGATATGTACTTGGGGGGGAAGGCACAATGAACACGGTCATACGCAAAGCATATCATGACATGCTCACTGAATAAAGCCAGGTCAGGTGCTGAAGTGTCAATCTGCTGGCTTATATGTAGCCCTGACTCATTGAAATTAGAGTTTGACTTGGTTAGCAACAGTAAGGTTCAAAAAGTAGGATTGCAAAGATTTTGCTCCCCATCTCCCATCTGAAGAGTGTGGCTTCCTGAGCTGGTGGGCACTCTTTGTTTCTCACTTGTGATCCACTGGCAGCCTCCAGCACAAGTCCCCAAGCATTTAACACTCTTAGCAAGGCTTGGGCTGTGCTAGCTGCTGTTGGGTGGAAGAAAAGCTGAAGCAGCAGAGCAGTAGTAGCCCAGCAGCAGGGCTGTTTTGAAATCTGCATTCTTGGATGCCAGCCCTAGCTAGAGAAGGGGACATACTGGTTAGGAGTCAGGGGAACAGAAGTGAAAATGACCTCTGGATTCTTTCTGTTAAAACATGTTTCCCTAGCACCCACTGCACTAATCCTGCAGGACTTGGGGTGCCCTTGTCCTGGTAAGTGTTGGTTTGCAAAGCAGATCTGGCTGGTCAGCGGTGATGTATGTCTTTGCTTTTCATGCAGCAGGCATAGGGAAAAAGAGCCTGAGAAAAACAGTAGCTCCTGCTGCCAACTCCATAAGGCAGCTGACTTCTCAGATGTCAGGCAGATCTGAAACATCAAAGGGGCTTCTCCTGAACTAGCTGACCTTTTACTACACATATCCTTTTGCTAATACCCAGCAGATTATCTTTGCCTTTTTGCTTCTGTGTTCTTGACCTTGTGGCAAGCCCTGTGCTTTGAATGTCCTCCATGATGACAGAGAGGTGAGCATTCACAGTGACTACTGCTCCAGGAGGCTCCCAGTGGGTGGCTGTTGTTCCCTGCTGAATTTTCTTTTGTGTGTGTATTCTTTTCTATGTGTATTACAAGTGTGTGTCATCACCCCAATGCCTCAATCCAATTCTGAGCTGTAGGTGAGCATCAGTTCAGCAGACGCTCAGAAAAAGCAGGTTTAGACCCAGGTGAACTATGTATTGCTGTGAATGCTGAGTTGGTCATGCTTACACACATGGTAAGTTGCATCCCAGGACCACAGTGGACAATAATTTCCAATGACTTTCTGTCTGCCATGAGCAGTCTTTCTGAAACCCAGGGAAGTGCTGGTGGAAACAGATGTCAGAGGGGTGTTTCTGAGGCAATGTGTTTCTGGTAACTTCTGGACGTAAACATGGTTATGAGATAATGCAGTGAACGAAAGACAGCATGTAGTAGAGAAAGTGCTTGCTTTTAAGCGCTGTTGTGCTATGTCTTGGGCATCCTCTCGTTGACCCCATCATGGGGTTCTTGATGAGAAGCAGCTCTACAACACTGTCATGCACACAGATTGCCTCTGACTCTGGTCTCTGCAGCACTTTTTTTTTTTTTTCCCCCCCTGGGTCTGTTGTTCTGGTCCTGGACTTTTTCCAGCCAATGCTTTCCACCTGCGTTGTTCTGTTATCAGTGATTCCCCTATTGTGTTATAATCAGCTGGAATAACTTGCAATGCATAAGCAATTCTTGAAATTTGCATAGAGATTATCCTTAGGGCAGAGGACAGGCACCCATAAAAAAAAAAAAAAAGAATCACGAGATTAAAAACAGTACCTGTAGGAAATAAAGGGCATAAAGCTTATGGAATGTGTTGCTCAGACCATTAGGAAAAACTGGTTTCTAGGAGGAGGGAGGAGGTGAAAGTGGTGGCTTTGTGAGCCTGCTTGCCTTGGCATACTTGACCAAATAGTGTCAGCTTCAGTCTTTAGGAGTTAAGACCCTGGAGGTTTCTTGCATTCATTAGCTATCTTGTCATGTCAGCCAGTCATGGAAGCTAGTGGCTTGAGGCTGTGCCTGTTAAAATAGGTGTCTGGTTCTCTCCGCCGTCCTTTTGCAGCCTTCAACATCCATGCAACTTGCATGTCAGGCCTTTCGTTTGTGATCTGAATTCATCCTGTCTTCATAGTCAGTTCTGGGGAGACTATTCAGTACTGAGTTGAATTTCCCTCAAACTGACTTCCATCCACTTGGAACAGCCTGACTTTCAATGTACTTGCACAGGTTATCCTCTTTGCCAGCAAACTAGCTGCAGAAAAAAACCTCTTCAAGTGCTGCACTCCCTAAGTGATGCTTGATAAGCATTTTCACTCCTGCTTCATCAGTTTGTTGCTTCCTGCATGATGTAGCCTTTTCTCAGCATGAAGATGGGCTGCCCAGGAGGGCTGAAGTGCCACTGTGAATACACTTGTGTGCTGCGTGGAGGAGCACTGGAGCTGACAGAATGAATAATTCTGCTGGGCATAGCTACCATTCAGAGTACTTTTTGCCTCTTTTTTGCCCTTTACCATACCAGTAGACCAAGCTTTCTAGTTCATACTCTGTATTTTTTTCCAGTTTTCCTGCTTTAAAATTAGTTTTAATGCTGGATTTAATCCTTAAATAATGAGGTTGAACACTTTTTTAGGGTCTTGGTTCCAGGAAGGATGGTTGGGCATTTTATAGACAGCAAAACCATGATAATTTTTTGTTTTAGAAAGAATACAAATAATAGTTGATTAGTTACCTCAAATTTGCTATCTGAGAGAGAATCTGGGAGCTACTGGATGAGACCTAGAAATATCAGGCAAAGCTGTACTTGTAGGAGATAGGCATGAATAGTATGAAAGGTAGCTGGTTCTGTATAGGGGTAACTTTACCTAGGCTATGAAATATTATTGAAACAAATTTGGAGCAATACAGTTAGGTCATGAAATAAGATGTGTGATTTATAAAGATAAACCCAACTCAGCATCATCTTGGCCCATCACCTGGGCTCCCCAGAGAGGTTGTGGAGTCTCCTTCTCTGGAGATTTTCAAATCCCGCCTGGCTGCGTTCCTTTGGGACCTGTGCTAGATTGTATCATCCTGCTCTGGTGGGGGGGTTGGACTCAAAGATCTCCAAGATCCCTTCTAACCCCTGACGCCCTGTGATACCCTGTGATCTTAATGACTTACTAGTAACTACACATTACTAAACTTGATATGTTTGAGAGCACACTGCCCAAGAGACACCATTCCTGTCTAATTCAGTGATTTCTACTCACTTTCAAACATTACAGAACCACAGAATAAAGAGTAGAAGCAGTGTTTTGGAAGATTACTCTTCTTTTTATAGGTAAAAAAGTATATACTTTACAGAAGCCTCACTTTTGCACACCACCTTTGTTTTGACAACTTGAGTAAAGAAAGCTTGCTCTTTTAAGCTAATACACCATATATAAGCAGTGGCAGTCAAAGAGCCAATATATGCTTGCTTCCCTGCTGCAGAGAAACTAAACTCTGGTTGCAGCATGCATGGTGGCAATATCTTAATCAGACCTCATATAATGGCATCTTCAGGGACTGAAAACTTAGCCAAGCACAAGCATAGAGGTACTTGGGCTTTCCCTCCTGTAGCAAGGTAAGGAAATAGTGTAAGACTTCCTGTGCTTCATCTACCTGACTAAGTGGGATGACCTTTCCAATACTAATTAAGCTGAGTTAAAGATGCGACATGAATAATTCTCACACAAAAAAGTGATAAGCATAGAGTTCTGAAAGCTTAAATTGCTTTCCTTGATGCAAAGAATGTCTGTCCCCTAAGGTAAATGCCACCAAAAAGTGTTGGATTCCTGTCAAAGTGGCAGCTGATGGCCATTCTGGGAACATGACTACCAATGGGTCAGCATCTGACAGTTTGGCTTGTTCTGTTTCTGCAGGATTCAGGCAACAGTTCAACTTGGCTACTCTCAGTAGAGCTCATTCCAGGGACTGAGGGGTGGAAAATCCCTTGCATATAACATACTTTTGACAGGCAAAACTTCTATCTCCTCTTGAAAATTAGAAGGTGTCCTGTGCCTTGATCTTTACATATGTGGCCAATAGCTGCTTTCCTATGCTTCTAAGGTTCTGCCTCAAGGACCACAAAGTTCTTCTGTGTTGTTTTCATGGGAATAACTTAAGAACATAGATATTTTGCTTATAGTTGTGGCTTATGATTTCTGTCCTCATGAAAAACAGCCAGAAAGATGAATGAGCAAGTGGTTTATTGGTGTTGGAACTTGCTTCTCTGTGCTTGTTACCATGCAAAGTCCCTGAGGCACTGCAACTCTCTGCATCCAAGCAGAGTGATAGCTTGGTGATGCTCCAGATGATACCTGAAGTACAGGGGAACTTGTGAGGAATGTCACTACATCCTAGAAAGCATGCTTGCACCTGCAAAGTGGATCTGCTCTATTACAGAGTTAACTGGAGTTTCCAGGAATGATATAATCTCATGAAGGGAGACCAGGGTTAAATTACCAAGTCAATAGATGTAATTTAGAGGAACACAAATCTGAGGTGAAAACAGATAGCAGCATCAATTCAAACTAGAGGTCATCTGAATTACAAGACACTATGTGTGGAATTAACTGTGCTTTATGTAGAGCAGTTGAATGGATGGGCAGTCAGAAAGCTCCATCAGAAGTGAGGTAGGCAGAAGGTTATGTGTTGATGTTGAAAGCAGGGCAGTAGGTTATTAGTCTCTAGTGGCAAACTGTCATACAGGCTGAGCTGCTGGACTGGGTCCTGGAGAGACATACAGGAAAGAGAATCACTGCTTCCTACAGAAGAACTGGCTTGTGACTTCTACTGCAGCACAAATGCCACATCAGTGTTCTAAAGTACTCCATTAGAAGACAGAGGGGGTAAAAAGATGTACTACTAGTGGTAGCATTAGCATAATGCCACTGGGGGAGATATGCAGGTCATGTAAATACTGTTGGTATCAGTGGGCCTCCATCTACCTCCTGTTTGTCACAGGCAAACTCATTCCCTCTCTTCTCTCTTCACCCCCTGCTCTTCATCACACACAGAGTCAAACAGCATGGTCCATGCCATGATATTCTACAGCTGCTGAGGGGGAGGCAGTTTGTGTCTCATTAGTATTCTGCTGTTTGGAAACATGAAGCAGAGAGGGAAACCAAACTGAAGCAGTGTTTTGGGGTGACATTCTCTGGCAGTGCAAATTGGCGCAGCCTTAATGAATTCAATTAGCAACACTGATCTTGGAGTTATAAACATTTGTAAGTGTCTTCCTGTGAGTGCTCTGGCATCATGCAGAAGATTTAAAAAGAGCAATTATTTTTCCCCTATTTCTTCACAGACAGCATTCAAAGAAATGCTAAAAAAGTTGTCAGTCTTTGGGTCAAAGTTCTTGAACCAAGTATCAGCTGAACTGAATGCTCCTGTTGGCCTGCACCTCAGAGCAACCTTCACTAGACTGTCATGTTTGAAGGACCATTTCCATGTTAGAAGTCCCCTTGAGTTACATTAACAAATGACAATCTGCTGCAGGTTCTCATGGGAATCTGTTGCATGTAGTGATGGATAAGTTGGGTAAAAGATGAATCCCCTTGTGTTCTAGCTGGTCCTTGGTGATTAGAAGGGCAGGGGGTGGCTGGACTTATCTTAATAGATAGGCCAATTATTACTGTGACTATAAACCCAACACCAGATGCACAAACAGCCTGTCTGCTGTAGGTCTGGCTGCATTCAAAAGAATCACCTGGGTGCAGAAATAGTATAGTTTATTCATATGCAACATATACAGATTGTTTAAGATTGCTGACAATAAAAGCACTAAGCTGCAGAATTGCTCTGTAGCTCTAAAAAACCAATTGCAGTCAAGCTTGATTTCACAGGGAAGCACTCAGTGTAGCTGAGGTCAAGAATCTTGCCAAAAGAGGTAAGAGGTCCTCCTTTTTGAGGAGGACAAGCCCATCAATCTGTGTCTACAAACTGGTGTTAAATTCTCATACTCAGGTTAGGACAAATTAGGGATAATATTTATACCTTATCTACTATTGTGCAAAGTGCTGGGGTGGGACTGTGCTCAAGCCATTGTCCCTTATGGTCAGCCTGTAGCAGCTGTGCAAAACAGCTTCTGAACATGTCTTGGTATAACTTCTGTGAGAAGCAGGTAACTGCTGCTACAAATGGAAGAATGGGACTGTGTGGTCTCCACCCTGCTTCATGTTCCTCCTTGGTGCCATGACAACACAAACCACAGGATCTTCACACAGTTTCCCTGTCTAGTCTAGTCACCAGATGTCTATCAGCATTATTGAGCTTTGTAGTTTTCCACCATTTTGTGCTTCCAGCAGAATCGTACTGGATATACCAGTGTGGAGATATACAAGGAGCCTCATTTTTTTCTTAGGGGAAATTCTGTTACTTTCTATGTGTTGAGAGTTGCAACAGAAGGGTCCATATGGATTCACAAAGGAAATGTTTCCTGTGCATTTGACATGGCAAAAACACACACCATTCCCTCTTAGTATAAGCACATGAATGTCCTCTGCAAGTGCATGGAAGTGCCAGAAGGTCTTGGTGTCCAGTCTTTTAATTATTTTGATGTGATGTAATTTTAGTTTGCAAGGGCAGCAATTCTCTTCACAGTCATTGCTAGTCAGAAACTAAGGAAGGCTGGGTATGATTTACAGTCATTTCCCATAAGAAATTGAGGGCCAGTATAATCATGGTCAACGAGTGAAGGAATAGCACTTTTTATAGTCACAACCAGTCTTTCATTTCTAGATCATCATGCCTAGCTCACTAGAGTAGCTTCAGGTATATTCTATTTATAATAGAAAAAAGTTCTAGACCAACTAAGGCAAGTGCCAGAAACCCCAGAACTGCAAAAGGTGTGAAAGCATAGGAAGTAGTCATTCCTATGCCACCTTCCCCTCAAATATGGCCCTAAAAGCTAAAACAGGAAAAGATAAGAAATGACTGGTCTTCATTCTTCCTTTACTTGTAGTATTCTTACCTGAATTTAATTAGTTGACCACAACAGCTTATGCCAATATGAGTGACAGCACAACAGCAGCTATAACTTCAGGTCTCTGTGTCAGGAGAAAGATTTGCGGGTGTTAAACAAGCCTTTTTCCTTTATCTTCCCAGTTCCCTTTCTCAGCAATAGCAGCAGATGCAGCATATCCCCCTGCTTCTTGATTAGGAAACTTTTTTTTACTGAGAGTATTGTCCAACACCAGAACAGGCTTCCTAGAGAGGTGGTCAATGCCCCAAGCCTGTCAGCACTTAGGCATCTGGGCAATGCCTTTAAGGTGGTTTAACTGTTGGTCAGCCCTGAAGTGGTCAGCAAGTTGGACTAAATGATTGTTGTAGGTCACTCCCAACTGGAAATAGTTCTGTTCTATCTTTTTGCTGTTATTGTCTCCTTTCTGAGTCTGGATAGTGGGGGAAAAGGCAGCAAGAGTCCCAAAAGGCATGGCTGCTCATTGAGGCTGAGGGTAGCAGATTTCAAGTGAAGCAGATGCCAGAGCAGTCCGCATATGCCAAGATGCTTTGGAGTGAAGTGCATTAACAGCACTGCAGAGGCTGCTTACACAGCACCTGCCAGCTTTGAAACTGATTTGAATCAATACAAGAGCCCATAGCTGCTCACAGGTTCTAAATCTAGTGTTTCATTTTGAAAGCCCTGTAGGACCTTGCTTTTCTTCTCTACCCCCACCTCAGGCCTTTCTCCTCAGTGACTTCAATGTGGGAGCAGGTTGCTGAATCTCTGCTGCCCACTCTGCTCCCAGCTGAACAAGGAGGGTGCTGCTGTGGCAGGAGCACTGTCACTGCCCTGTGTAGGCTCATACTTCCACAAAATGTAACCTGTGTTTACATGCAGGGAATCTGTTTTACATGCCTGCTTTGTTCAGTAGCTTTACCTCTTCCAAGTGTGTGCGCTGAATAGAAAGCCGGAAGGAGGAGAACCTCCATGAACTTAAGAAGAATTGTTCTTTGGTTATATCCATAAAGTAAGAAAATGGGAGAAAAGTGAAACTTGTAATTATTTCAGGTGTACAGATGTTTTACTGGGTGGACTCCTGTTGTTAAATAACACTGTGTGGTAAATAACACTCTCTGTGTGTGTATATAATGAGTGTATTTGCATGTGTGTGTTTTTTCCCCTCAGTCACACCATATTTCTCTTGTCAGGCAGGTGAATGATCATATTTTTCACTAATATTATCAGTGTTACAGCAAAACATTCATTGGAAAGATATTTTTCAGCACTGGAAAAGGTATGCGATGTTCCTGAAAGAGTTGATGCCTTGCATAACTACAATTTGATTTGGTCAGTTCTTTTCACATGGAAAGCAGAGGTTGGTTGTGTTTCAAATGCAGTAGCTATACTGTCTGTTTTATTCTCCCAATAATTTGCTAGCCTAGCTTTATAAGTATTTGATGGCTTGCTGGTGTCCAACATTTAAGCAGATTCCCCTTTTGTTCTAGAGCATGGGTAGCTCCTGCACAGCCCTTGTTCATCTGCAGACTTTCCGTCCTGCTTGTTGACAAGTGACTCTTCAGTCAAGGTCTGAGAATCTCTAAGGATGATGATTCCACCATAAGTCTGGAAGATCTGTTCCAGCACTGCACCTTTCTCACTGTGATTTTCTTTTCCTTCTCTCTAGTCAGCGTATGCTGTGCTGTAACTTCTGAACAATCAACACAGGTTAAGCAGAGTATTTTGGCTAGGGTTTTGGGAGTCTAAAATGCCTCCATGGCTCTGCTGCTGGAATAACTTCATTTTGCAAAGTCTGGAATACTTTGTGCTTTGATTTTTGATTTTTTTTTTTTTTTTTTTTTTAATTATCAAAACCAACCTTTAACTTTTTATATGTTGGTATTTCAATGCGTGTTTGTTGGGTTTTTGGGGGGTTTTGTTCGCTTGGGGTTTTGTTGTTGGGTTTTGTTTTGTGTGTGTTTGCTGGTTTTGTGGTTTGTTTTTGTTTTTTTTTTAAAAAGATGTTTTAGTCAAAAAATATCATACTGTCTGCACAATTAGGGATAGATAAATGTAGTGATAACTGAACACTGGTGAGACATGAGTTAGCTTTGATCCAAAACTGTTAGTGAAGGTCTGATTAAAACTGCTGAGATATGAACAGCTACATCAGCCCTTCTAGAAACAAACTCTCTCTTCTTTCATGCTTGTGGTCTAGATTCATTTTGCATAACTATGAACTCTAAACAGGTTAGTGACTCCTTGTACTTTTGTTGCTTCTGAGGAAAGCTAAGCATCTACAGAGGGCAGCTCCGACCTTGTCTGAGCTGATTTCCCACCAGAGATGCCTGTGATGACTACCCAAGGATCTCAGCTTGATCCAACTACTAATTTAAATGCTTTACAGAGGTGGCAGAAAATCCAGTGCAACAAGTAAGGGCTAAAATTCCCACAAGGCAACTCCTTTTGGCCTATTGCAGGTGCTTCCATCATCTGTGTTAAGATCCTAATTTAGAAGCCAATTGTAAAATTGACATTACAAACTTGGTTTGTTATACAGAGAGTGAGGTATATCTCCAGAGTGCAAATGCTTAAGCTTAGTAGTCTCCAGTGAGACAGTAAGAACACCTTCCCCCCCTCAGAGGGTGGATAGCAGCAGAAAAGGTGATACTTGGACATCTTTTAGTAGCGATTTGAGCTTGCTTGTCTAAAGATATTGGTGTGAATATCCATCTCCTGTGAGAAGGCAAGGGCTTTCCAGATGTGCTAAATCAAGCTCCTTGCAAAGGTGGTGAGAATGAAGCTTGGGATAATGTCAGGTTTTGTCCCTGGCCCCATTTCCTGAACTGTTCCTTCCTCCCTTTCATCTGATAGGTCCTCATGTTTTTTTCAGTGCAGCGTAGGGAGGGGAACAATTTGCAACTGAGTCACACCAAGGTGTTCTGCTTTCACAGCCAGAAGGCTTAGTCTTGCTTTTCATTCACTACAGGAGTTGGGTGACTGTTTAAATGCAACAGTAGGGCACCAGCATCCTGTGAAACACGTAGGCCCAGCAGAAAGGTCTGACCTGAGCCTCAGCTGGTGTCTCCTGACATCAGATCAAGTACACCTGTTCAGAGCAGCTGAGGGAGCTGGTCTCTTGTGTGCAAAACTAAGCTGTTTGCCCAAAGGACAGCCTCAGCCAGGCTGAAGGACTTGGTTTGGGCTGCAAGAATGGATGTTTTTTTGCTTTCCATGTATTTTTTTGTAATGTTTGCATCAGTTTACTGATGTAGTCTTGCTAAAGGAGAAGGCAGGCCTTCCCTGATGTGGTGCATGTATTCTTCAGCAACCTCAGAAAGGGAATGCTGGCTTCCTATGGTGAGAATTTCCTGGAGTTAGAAGCTGATTGACTTCCCAGGGTCATCAAGTCCTCTGACTCTTCTGCATTGTCAGAACAAGTAAATACGCAGCTGTGCCAGGGACATTGAGACTTAGATGGTTTCTATTCCCTAGAATTACCGCGTCAAATCTACAGCTGGAGAAAGGCAGGATAATTCTGTTTTGTTGGCTTCTGTTTGAAACTTCAGCCCCGAGGATTTGTTTATCAGCTCTTCAATATGCCAATGTGCCATATTTCAATATGAAAATTCAGCATGTTACAATGGTAATGAGGATGACGTTTAATTTTAGAAGACACCTCCTTTCTGTGTGTGGGAAGATGGGTTTTGCTGTGCACTGAAGTGCACAATAAGGCTGTTATCGAACGTTCCCATGCTGGTGTGAATTAGAAGCAGCACGGTTTTAAAATCAGCAAAGCTGCACCCACTTAAAACCAGTTTGCTTTCAGAGCCTTTACAGGGGCATTTTGCATTTATTGTCTCCAGTGACACTGGAGTACTGAGGGTCATCTTTTTCCCTGTAGCCACATCAGTTTACATCTGCTGAGAACCTGACTTTGAGTCTGTATTCCAGATTTGCTGTGCTGTTTGGCAGGAAATGCCCGAAGGCTCGTAAGGTGCCTGGAGCAATGCGGGATGACAGGACTTGGATATACCAGTGACCAAGCAGAAAAGATCTCTCACTTTCACTCCTGGAAAGTGAAGTCGTTCACAGGGAGGAGGGCTTTTTGGATCACCTCTAAAGAGAGGGAGGGAAAGTGGAAGGAAGGGAAGAACAGTGCTTGGAGCTTCCTGTTGGAGGAGCTGTGCAAGAGCTAGTGCAGAGGAGGATGAGTCACCTTCAGGCTTTGGCTTGGGTGGCAAGGGAGGTGCTTCCACCTCCCAGGCTCCCCCCACTTTTGCTTTATCATTGCCTTTCTGTTCTCAGACTCTACAGTGACCCTTGACTTTCTGCTCAGAGGGATGGTGGCAGTGCCACACACATGGGAAGAGCAAAGCCAGGAAGCACAGCAACTGCTGTGGCGATCTCAGTTGTGCCTTTTTTGCTGTGCGTTCCCTTAGCTGCTAGAGGACTGGCCTAGGGGCTGTGGCGAGGTCAGACTGTCCTGTGTGTTATGTCACCATTTACACCCACAGAAATGGGGGAGAAAGCAGCAGCAAATCAAAGCATCTACATTTCTTTACACTGGACTTTGCTTGCTTTGCATTCTGCTCCACGGAGAGAATTACTGCGGAGAGCATCAGACCTGCATTTTTTCAGTCCTGCTGTCGATATACAAGACTGGAGGCAGTGAAAGGGATGTTTTGCCTGATTTGAACTATTGAATACTGAGGCATGAAGTCTGAGTTGTCTAGGTTTTTCTTTTGCTAGTAAAAAAAAAAAAAAAAAAAATGTTGGCACTGCTAACAGGTGATTCATGCCACCCTATGGTAGATCTGACAGCTAGGCACGGTGACTCACCTCCTGATAACACTAGGATGTCTCCACTAGCTGTGGGTTTGCTGAAGACATCTATCTTTCAGGGGGGTAAACTTAGGTGAGATGAATCTTATTTCAGGAAGTGATTTCTGCTGCCATCTCTCACCTTCCTCTGCAAACACTCCCAGTGAAATGTGTGCAGTGACTTATGAAGAAATGTGCTTTGCAATATGAAGCAGGAGCTCTGAAATGAATATCAATGTCAGTGGCTCTACCCGTGTACCTATAGACAGCTCAGAAGGGAGTAACATACCTGGAGTGGCAGCCTGGAGGATGTCAGGAGTAGAAAACCACCAGTGTTGGTGCTCAGTTTGTTTTCACCCACAGAGATTCAGTTACAGACTGAGATCGCAGTGGTTCTTCTGGAATCCACAGAAAAGTTCTGTTTGTACCCGAGGAAAATTTTGCCCTATCAGAGCAAAGCAGAATGATAAATGGCCAAATCAAGGTGAAAAAATTAACCAAACACTGTAAGCAGGTCTATTAGTGTAGAAATATTAATCTTATGGCTATTTCAGAAGAAAAAAAAGTTTTTCTCTAATGGCATTAAGTGTAGCCTTCATGCATAGGTGAGTTTTCAGACTACCCATAACAGGGAAGATGTCAGATGTGCTAATGTTCAAATCAAATGCACAAACATACTAGATGTGAAGATTTGTTCCTAAAGTTCTATTTACTCCTAACTTGAAACTAGATAGCTGGGTGTCTGTTCAGTAAATTCCAATCTGAGTAAGATTACACAAGGAATCAGTCCATGAAGTTTAGAGAAAGCTGAGGAAAGTTGCTCACATGCATAAGTAGTATTTTTAGATTGTATTATTAAGGGTCCTCTCTTTTGATTGTATTAAACTATTGAAGAGTTGCTTATTTGAACTTCTGTCATTGGTAGAGAATAGTCTTTGTAATTTGAAATTAAATATGTAGAAACTTCTTTAAAAGCATTATGCAGAGGTACTGTTGTGCCACTGACAGATACTGTCAGATTTTGCCAAATATGCAGCACATGACAGGCCTCTAGTGGAAGAAAAAAAAATATTAGGATCTATCTCTGTAACAGTCCCCGATGGTAGTTAGTGTTAATAAATTGCGTAATGCTTTCTGTTTATACATTTGGCCTGTTAGTTTGCTCACTTGAGGGAAGTGGAAATTCTGCAGAGGTTGGAGATGTCAGTGACAATTTCTTGTTAATCTGAAAACCATAGTGAGAAAGTAAAGTAGGTTAAAAAAGAAGTACACGGTGGATAGCCTTCCTCTTGCTCAATGTCAGGTCTATTTGCAGTACCCGAAGAGGTAGAATGCAAGCCTTCCCTGTGAGTCAGGCAGGTGACAACAACGTATACACTGAGGCTTAAGCCTTACCCCTGCTTTTTCTGCAAGGTCTGTGTGTACACAGGACTCTGCCAGTACATCTCAAAGTTTGGTCATTGTCTGGTTGCTATCAACTCCCTGACAAATTTGAAAGTGTTTGTTGTCCAGCAGCATCCTCATTTTAGTCCTTGTAAAGGAGCATACCATCCTGCTAGGCTCATCTTGTAGCACTTAACTCTTTATTTGCCCAGCACAAATTTATTTTTCTTTTACAAAGTAAAAGGCAAGTAATTAATCAACTCTCAGAGTTGATTTGAAAATTACAAATTTTCACTATTATTAAGCTTCCTTTCTGAGATAAACATGTGACCTTATACCTCCCAAATCTGGACTTCTGTACCGTTTCCACTATCTTCTTGCTTCTAATGCTGTGTGCAAATGGAGCTGAGAACTGCAGGTGAAGATGAGAGAGAGAGGATTTGAAGTATGTGAAGGTAAAAATTCCTGTGCTTTGGATAGTATTAAGTGGAAAGTGATAATGATACACAAAGAGGATTGAGGATGTGGGGGGAAATTTTTTGCTTGGTAGAACAGAGACAGTAATACCTACCTGACTGTATTCAACACTGATAGTAATGAGGCCAGTGGTGGTTATACAGCATCTCTGGGTGGAAGGATCTCAAAATACTGCATAAATGTTAGTGAGCTAGTAAGGCTCACAGGTTGCCTGTAAGGAAGTTATCCCTGTTTTATGGTAGTCATGCCAGGAAACCTTAGGCGGACTGGAAAAGGTCACTCTGGAAGACTGGTGATTGAGGGGATGTGTAAGCAGAATATCAGAATTCCCAGAAGGCGATGGAAGAAGTGATGGCAGAAGAGGGTAAGGGTAAAGTTCTGCTGAAATAGGTGTTCAAGTCAGAACGTTGTGTTTGGAACTGAATATGTTATTTTAAGATGCATTTGCATGTGTTTAAATTTCTTTTGATTTTCTTATCTCTGCTTATCAGATGGGAGGAATTATGTACATTGGTGAAGTCTGTCAGAGTAAGAAAGAACCTGCTCATCCTTTCATACACTCATTTATTGCTTTCTTTGTAGCACTACTGTCCTGTCCAAGTGATGTGTAAGTTGTACCATGCTTTCACAAAGAGCACTTACATTTCTCACCTGTTCCCCCTCACAAACCACAGTGAAATTCTAGCACTCCGCAGTCATAAGCTTGGTAACAATTGCTCTTTGTGTTACCTGTATTCACACACCTCTTTGTGACTATGTATGAAGCAAATTCAATGTCTTCAATTGCTGTCCAGTGAGAGGAAATTCAGTGACCTACTGGAAATCATATCCAATTTAGGAAGTTCTGTGGGAAAAGGGAAAAGTCCTACCATACTATTAAGTAGTACCTCGTTAGGATAAAAAAAAAAAAACACCTTACTTCCATTTGCCCAATAACCCAGTTGCAGGGCATCCTGCCATTATTGCGAAGCCAACTCACACGAACTTTTAAAACAGATTGGTTTTGCAGCAGATGAATCTGCTTAATGTTCCCAAGTACAGAAGAAGAAACTGTGATGTCTGGGACATGGCTAAAGGCTCGTGGCTACATGGCAAAAAAATGTTTACCTAATAAAAATAACTGGCATCAGTCCCTAGCCCATAACTGAGCCCTGGCATCTATGGTTGGCTTCTGGGTAGCTCACAGGGAATGACTGTTTGACTCAGGCCTACACAATATCTCTGCTAATCCATTTAACTGGTGCATGACACCTGACAGAAGTGATTCCCTGATACTGCCAAGGGGTGGCTTATTCTGTTAATTTAGTATCACAACTGGTCTATCCTCTTTGACTGATTAGTGCCTCTCATGGAAGTGGAAACCTTGCTTTTCCCTCCGCTGCTCAGCAAATTGTCTTGCTATATCTCCAGCTCCCCAGAATGTGACTGAAGCTACTCAGATGCCACATTAGGCCCTTAGCTCATCACCTTTTCCTGTGGCAGCAGTTGCTTGGCTAAGCCAGTACTCCTGCTGAACAGTGCTGGGCAGATGAGGCTGTGGAATCCCCAAGTGAATCTATTTGTAAATTGGGTGGGAGGGACCTAACAATGAGTTATGTGGAGGGAGATTACGGCACTGCACAAACCAACCTGATGACTTCTTATGCTGGGAACATGCTTTTGCTTATCAGTACTAAATGCATACCTTTGGCTATGCTTTTCAGGGAGCAGCAAGAAGACTTTAAATCTGTGCTTCTGCCTTACCCACTCAGTACAGAGATGGAACTATCGTCTCGGGGCTCAGCGTATTATTCTAATTTGAGTGCACAATCCCTTTACTCTTCAGGAAGCCCATGACCCATCTGAACATTTTTGGTCAAAACCAGGGTTTTTTTCTTCTGTTTTCTTTATATCATTAGTTTGGGCATTGCTAGCTCTATAGTTATTATATCATGTTTGAATTGTCTAAATCTCCTAGTGACAAAGTAACTTGAAAGGCTTCCTTGATGTGTTAGACATGAAGGGAAGAAGTTGTACACCATTGATATATTTTTTTTTTAAACAAACAAATGAGACAGAGGTATGTGATCTGCATACTCAGAAACTCTTTCTTTCCAATGTCAGTGTCTGCTTTGTACTGCATTGTATCTCCTGTGGCAGAGATCAGCATTTTCTTCTCAAGAGGGTAATGTGGTAACTTCTGATTAGGAGCATACACTAACATTGAGTGTTTTTCCCATCCTGAATGGGATCAGTTCCAAACTTCTTGCAGTAGTTAATACAAGAAGGAAATATAAAGTATATCCCAGCTTGAACTATACTGAGCTACCAAAGCAGGACTGCTAGTCCATATCAACACTCAGCATTTGGCCTATAGCCTTTAAATATGACAAGACCCATGGCTATGGGCTAGTTTAGCTTTCCCTAGTAGGTAATGCTATTGCACTGGAAGACAGTAGGTTTCCCATTGCTTCATACTGCAGCAGGAGGAGAGAGGATTCCTGCATGTTACTCTGACTAATTTGTTATCACAGTTATGAGGACTGTACTAAACAGCAGCAACAGTGATATTAGTGATGCTTCCCATGAACATATTGTCTTTTATCTGAGGATCACCAAGCATATGTAAACAGTAATTAAGCTTCATAACACCTCAGGGAGTTACAAAGGATTCACGTCACTCACTTTTACAATGCAGCTCTGCAGCTGTTTGACTGCATATGGCCTTGCTTGCTATTGACTGATTCACCACTAGCCTAGGGAGTCTGCTAGAACTGGAGTCACAACTTCATCCTTTTTCTGCAATAAATGGAGGGGGACAGAATTCCCCAGTGACGGTCCATGCTGTTTGCATTGCTGTGAGAGCAGTATATAAAATCCAGCCAAAGTCCTCCCAAGTAAGGAAGTTACCACCCTTTCAGTTTAAAGGCAGGTATGTTGCCTCAATAATGATTTCATGTCTCTATGCCTTTTGTTGTGACTGATTTTTCACTCAAGGCAGTCTTCTGTTTCTTATAGTCTGTGTATAGGTAGAGATTAAGGAGAGGCTGTAACAAAACTGAATCTTTTTTGCTATTGTAAATGTAAGGCAATTTCAGGAAGGTGTGTGCTGTTTTCCAAATGGTGATTGCATTAGAAGGACAGGCATCAGAATATCAAGTACTACCTATTGGCTATACAATCCATCATTAGAAATTGAAAAGTTGAATTGTTTGTTTTCTGGCTCCTATAAATATGTGCTTTATTTGGCTTCCAGATCACTGGGAGCAGATTACCAGATCATTAAAGGAGGAAAGAGGATTTTGCATCCTCAATTTTTATTCCTACTGTAAGTACTTTGGTAGTCACTGCACAAGGAATTGGACCCTGCAGAGCTTGCAGTCTGCCTATTGGACAAAATGCTTTGCAGACACATGCAGGATATAGGTGGAGTAGGCAAAATGGGAATAGAAAGTAAAACAGTAAGAGTTAGGGAGACATCCGGGTTTGGTATTTGCTTGTTGGTCCCCTCATGCCAGCCATTTTTAGGCATAATTAGAGTGAAAGACTTGAAGATGAAAAGGAGTGAAACAGCAGCTATACTAATTTCTGTGGGGAAGTCTCTCCAGGTGTAGACCTGAAACAGAAGGGGATGAAAGCATGGTGGCATCGCAGAGATTTAAGCAAGACTAATTTGATGTAGACACCTATACAGTGGGAAGAAGATATGGGTGTCTGGCAGGTGAACAAGAGGCAGAGATGTTTTAGGTTTTCAGAATCCCTGTGAGGCTGATAAATGTTGGTGTGGCAATTCAGAGCGTCTGATTTACAAACCCAAATATAAATTATTTGCTTCTAATGCCAGCATTGCAATTACAAGAGCATCCTCTTTCCTGTAATGGGATCCCCAGTCATTTGTAGGTGGCTTGCACAAAATCTGTGCACCATTTATCTCTCTCTGAAGCAGCATCTAGTTTGACCTGCATGTTTGCTGAGCTAGGTGTGCAATAGTGGAGGAGTAGCAGAAGGTAGGGTATGGATGGGGGAGGGGGGTAAATAAAATAAACTAAAAAAAACCTCTCTCCAATGGCGGCAGATGCTCAGTGGCAAGTACTGTTACATACTTTCCCTTTGATAGGAACAGCTGGCCAGAATTAATTTCTCAGTTCAGTGATGTTGGTGGTTTTATGTGGGATTGAAATGGAAGGGGACAATTCTCAAAAGAACTGAAACATTCAAGTATTACAAAGACAGAGGTTTATAAAGGTTTTGTGTTCCTGTGATTTTTTTGGATGGGAAAACGAGAGATGGGGGTCATCGTTCCAGGTCAGACAGCCACAGCACTGTAATCTTATGTGGATACTGCACTAGTTGCAGCAGCAATTAAATGTCTGTTTGGCCCATGGCTCATGCATATTGTAAGTGAGATGAGGTCTGGTTTTGGAAACCCAGATGCTGATTTATCAGAGGCTTTGAACAAGCTAGTTCATTCTGTGTGCCTTGTGGAGCTCTAGGACCAGAAGAATATCCCTGGCATCCCTTGAATTAGGATTCCTCCTTCCAGTTTTATTGCACTGATTCAGAGTTCATCAACAGTGACTCCTCCTGTAGAAAATGGAGAGAGAGGGGCAAGTCCAGAGTACAACTCAATTCGAAGACTGACATCTAAGTTATGGCAGTTATGGCACAATCCTATTTCTCTGTGCAACTATTCCTGGGTCCTGGAGTGACCAGTTCAGAACTGGGCATACACAGCTAGGTGAGATAATCCCCAACCTAATGTCTAAATGAAAGCTCATCAGTTACACCTTTTCTTTTGGCTTCTCACTTCTGGCCAAGATCTTAGGCAGGCCCCAGGCCCCAGACCCAGGCCCAGGCTCCCGGCCCAGACCCAGGCCCCAGGCCCCAGACCCAGGCCCCTGGCCCAGACCCAGGC